>QKWP01001351.1:77144-143954 GCA_003550325.1 Gigaspora rosea | reverse complement strand
AATATTCAAGGTTCTGTACGGTATACGGTAAAAATATTGTGGTATAAATTTCGATTTTAATACAGTAATATGATTAACGATTTTATAAGGGTAATATAAGAATGTGAATAAATATGATTTGAATACAAATTTGAATACGCAAGAATAACTATCATGTAAAAAGTTCGGGTTTAAATAATTATTTTCGATTAATAAAATACATCACGTTAATTTCGTTTTTCTATCTATTTGATCACGTTTAACATATTCGTTGTTTACGTGTTATTGTTTTGATTGTTTTTCGGTAGTTACGCCGATTTCTGTACCAGCCAGATTAGTGTTACGGTTCGATTTTCAAGTTTCCGATGTTCGGTTTTCTTCATGGTCCAATTTGTACGAATTTGGAAGATGATCTTCCGGGTAATTTTATGTGATACCCTGTACACGCTATTCGATACATTAGCCCATCCACTTATTTACGCAGGTAATACAAGCTCCTGGAGAGGAAATAGCCAATCGGAAAGTGCAAATTTTGACTATTCCGGATCAGCCCGATGAAAAATTCGAACACGCGTAAAAGAAGAAAAAAGCGAAAATGCGCAAAAACCAATATTTAAATCGATCTTGATGCACTAATTAAAAATGACGGGAATAAAATTTTACTTATATTAAGTATCACTCTAACCCTATAGTCTCTAACGTTAAGACCCTAACCCTAAATTTTTATCTCACGCACTTAGTATATTTACAAAATCGGATTTCCTTTTTGGTTTGTGTTACCCGCGCAAATAAGTAAAATGGGCCTAAACTACCTCCTAACTTTACCGTAATTTTACCCTAACCCTAATCTAATTTAGGCCGGTGTCAATCTGACGCAAGGATCAATCTGAGGCACAACATACATACCAGGTTATTATATAAGACCCTAGCGTCACCAACTTAAAAAATTTCGCTAAAAAATTTTTGCAGTTAAATTAAGGTTAGGGTTTGCTATTAAGTTAGGTTAGAAAGAGGTCCCTTAATACTAAAATTTCGTAAGGAAAACTTTTAGTTAGTGCGCAGTAAGCAGTTTCTTAAATAAAATGGTTTGTATTAATTTTTTGCGTTTCTTCGCGTTACACTTGATCTCGAAATCTGATTTGCTGTCGAAATAGTAGCGAAATTTTTTAGGGTGGTGATGCTAGAGTGGTTGCGTTTTGTGGGCTGGAGTCCTAATTTTTAGATTTTAATTATTTAAAATGTTATAATTGCCTTTAGCTTTTAAAATTACATTAATATTACGGCTTATGGCAATGTTAAGCTTTGTGACTTATGAATTGTAATTGCCCAAGCAAGGTATAGAGGAAACTGCATTCGAGAGCAAGTTCCCGATCTCCCTCCCAAGTTTATATATTGGGCCGAATCAGTGCTACATGATTATTGTTTGAGATAGAAAGCGTTGAACCTGTATAGTTGTCCATTCGAAGCAAAATTACAGTAGGTAACGAAGGTGGCATTCGAACTCCGATTGATAAAAATAGAACAGGTTCAAGACTATTTATGATTTCAGAAGGTACATTTTTAGCACCAGTGATACTATGTACGGCTTTAATTTTAGCAATAGGTAAATTAAGTTGTTATAGTTTGGAAATATTATACTCGTTCACGTGGTCCCAAATCGTAAATAGCCGAATGTCACTAATGTGCGAACCCTATTATTGAGCAATTGCTAGATATTAGAAATATTGTTCTGTTCTTTAGAATCTCTGGCTTGTCTCTGTATTGTTGAATGCTTTATTAATCTGTTAATAGACCTTCTGAGATATGATCATGTGACTAGGAATCTGTTGCTTAGCGAAAAAAAATTAAACCGCTCGAAAAAATTCTCGCTACATTATGATCAATTGACTCCATATAGCATATCTTGTTTTGCGGAAAAGCTTGACGTAAACAATGATTGCAAAAAGTCATTATAACGATATATTATATATATTATTCTATATGCTACTTGCTGTTTCTGTGACATCGAACTTTTTCGTCGTCTTCTACCTTCATTTTTTTTATTGTAATTTGCACAGGTGTGTTTTTTTGTATTTTAAAATATATTCAATTGAAAGAATTTCCAATAAGATTAACCTCAATAAAAATTTTCAACGTAATATTCAAATTTTGATTTATAATTACGTATTCTATGACATATTTTATGACATATTCTATGATTTAAATGATATTTTAAAAATAAGCTTTGTAATGAGCTTTATACATTAAGTAACCATCGTAAAAAAAAATTTTTTTTGACATACAATATCGTAATTTAATGAAATAAATATAAGTTTTAAAAGTCCGTTACTTATTTGAACATTTTGGTATCCAGATACTGAACCTGATTTAGGGTCAATTTTGGATATGCAACCTAAAATCTGGATCAGCTGAACTGGGAATCTGACATATCTAAAACTTCGTAGAGTATGGCTTTAAGGCTTCCTCTTAGTTTCCCTCAGCTCCAGCCAAAAATTAATTTTGAGAGAATACTTACTTCTGTCTTTCTGCTTTAATATTATTATACAAGTCACTCTCGTTATAGTGAAGTCCTCGGGCTGTAAAATTTCTTCACTATATTGAGAGATTCACTATATCGAGAGCCTTTTATTTATTATAGTAATAATAATTCTGTTCTAAAAAAATCTTCACTATAGCCAATCTTCACTATATCAAGAGTTCACTATAACAAGAGTGACTTGTATACGTGAGGTAAAATTCTGAGTCCCTTGTCTCTGCTTTGAATAAGTCACACCAACAAATCAGACGGAAGTCTTTCTATAATTCTGAAATACACTAGGCAGCATTAAGTTCTTAACTATGTTCCAACCAGTATGTTCTCCACTACGATTTATTTTGTTAGAATAGAAATAATTAAAATAATTAGATTTAATAAAAGCTTATTATAAAGTAATTTTTCTATGAAGTTTGCTATTTATCTCCGGTGGTGATCATCACCAATGTATATTTTGTATCTTTAAATTTTGTCTATGAAATCACCTTTGAGGCTCTAACAAAAAAAATTTCTCGTAAAATTTTGGTATAAACTATGCCCCCTGCCCCATCCCAGTTCTTACCCTAACCCTAATATTAATCAAATTTTAATTTTTATTTCGGCAAAAAACTTTTCATAATTTTTGTTAATCACTGGTGATGATTACAACTGGCAATAAGTCGTAATTTTCTAAATTTTATAAATTATATATTGCTAAAAATCTAAAACTCTAGAAATAAACAATTTTAAATTTTTTTTTAACCTTTGAGCAAAGGCATTTTATTAATACTAGATCAAATTTAATAAAACTTTTTATTTGAATTCTACAAATTCATAAATTTAAAAAATTATTAAATTTAGCCTAGTAGTTGTTGAGATCTTTACTCAAAGTTTAAAAAATATTTAACAAAAATTTTTTTAAACTTTGAGCAAATATATTTTGACAAATATCAAACTAATTTTAATAAACTTTTTTATAAATCTGTAGAATCCAAATATCAAAATTGAATTGATATTGTTAAGATATATTTGAAAAAAATTTAGTTTAGTTTCTATTTAATAAACTGGGCTTTTAAAATAAAAATATTATAATAACTACTAGGCCAAATTTGATATTTTTTTATTTGAATTTTAGAATTTATAAAATCAAATAAATAAATTATTGAATTTGGTATAGTATTTGATAATATATATTAATTAATACAAAGTTTAAAAAAATTTGATATAGCCTTTACTTAATAGATGGTTTTAATTTTGAATAAAGATGACTTGATAAATACTAACCAAATTTGGTATTTTTTTATTTAAATTTAATAAAAAACTTTATTAAATTTGACTTGGTGATTATTGAGATATTATTGTTCAAAATTTAAAAAAATTTTTATTCGATAAATGGTTTAAAATTTAAAAACTTTGAGCAAAAATATTTCATCAACTACCAAACCAAATTTAATCTTTTGAATTGCACATATTTATATAATTCAAATTAAAAAAACTATTAAATTTAGCTTAATATTTGATAAGATATCCTTGTTTAAAATTTAAAAAAATTTGTTACTTTTGATAGATATTGAGTTTTTTTTTTTTTTTTTTTTTAACCCTAGTTCACTATGCTAGAGGCGTGGTTTGGCGCTCAATTATTAAGATCAATTTTATTATTACATGTTTGATAATCGATTTTCCTAATTTAACCGAACTATCTAAGAATCGTCCATACATCCCTAATCCGTACTCAGGTCCACCAGACCCTTTCCTATTCTTACCATGTCTATCTAGCGTCCCGACTTCCAAACCCATTCAGTCCTTTCAGAAATTTTTGTCCCGGAGGTGGTACAGGACTACTCTGCTTTCTGTCTGGCTTATTAAGGCAGACTTCAGTCTTTTGCTTCGGTCATCCTTTTGCTTCGGATTAAGGCAGGTCTTTCTAGGTCCAGATCCTGCAACTCTTTTCTTTATTAAGGCCATATGACGTACTTCATAGATGTTCACAACTGGTTTTACAACCAGCTGACCTTATTTAACTGGAGGGTTTCACCGGAACTTTGCCTTCAACCAGAATTCCACCAGAAGTATCCAAATTCAACCAGAGTTTTATCGGAAGTATCCAAATTGAGAAATCACACATGTTATGTGGCTGTGTCGCCAATCATGGTCCCTGCATCCTAGTCCAAACTGTTTGTCTCATAATCTTGTATAGAATTATGTTCCTGGTGGAGCTTGAACTGGCGACCTTGCGACTGGAACGACTTAGCGACCCGGGAGCACAACCACTACGCTATCGACCCACGGGTTACATTGAGTTTTTTTAAAACTTTGAAAAAAATATTTGACAATCATTAAGTTAGATTTAATAACCTTTTAATTCTACAGATTTGTAAAATTCAAACAAAAAAAAACTTTATTTGATTTTACTTGAAATATCTTTGCTTAAAGTTTAAGTTTTATTTCAAGAATTTTTTAAATCTTAGAAGATACCGTAATGATTATCAAGTAAATTTAATAAACTTTTTTTTATTTAAATTCTACAGAATTATAGAATTTAAAAAGAAAACTTTATCAAATTTGATTTGGTAGTTGTTAAGATATTTTTGTTTGAAATTTAAAAAAATTAAAAATATAATACAAAAAAGAATCTGAGATTTTCTATATTATTTAGTTTTACAAACAACCAGCTCTTGTATATACTTGATAAAGTGTTAAAAAAATAAAAATAAAAGTAGAATTTTGAAAATTTTTATTTATTAGCAAGAATTTTGGTTGATTTGCAAAAAACCCTTAAATTTAGAAAATTTAAAGATTTTTATATAATTATCAGTCATTTGATAATTACAGTAAATTGTAAAGTGCAATAATATAAAAGATGTGCTTTTTTAATATATACAATACTAACAAAATTTAACTGCATCTGTAGTTTCTAGAGTTTTGTATTTTGATTTAATTTGATTTAATTTGATCAAATATTTGATTTCATTAATTTGATTTAAAAAATTTATAAACAACTTTTTAACAAATTCAAATCAAATTAAATTTCAATATAAAATTTTTAATTCAAATCAAATTCAAATTAAAGCTAATTTATCTGATCAAATTCAAATATATCTAATATTTAATTTGATTTGAGTTTGAGAAATTCTTAAAATTATGCATAGCATCTCCAAAACTTCTTAAACAAAAAATATATTAAATGTTAGAATAAAACATCAACTATGTAATCAAAACTATATTAAAATTTGTTAATCAAATTACTATAATTAAATTTTTATTAGTAAAATTAATATAATAAATTGAATATTATTTTTAGAATATTGTTAAATATTGCAAATTGCTAGATTACAGATTAATATGAATGACCAATTAGATTACATGATCTGTATAACAAAATGAACAAAAAATTAGAAAATATTAACAAAAAAAAATTAAAAATTTTAAATATCTTGAAATTACATTAAATAACATAGTTTGGGCTTTTAAATAAAAGTTTATAGCACTTAATTTTGCAAACATATATGTTCTCTAACCCTAACCATAATACTTGTTCAAACTCTAACCTTAACTAATAATAATTTTGATTTTTTTAAAATATCAACCTGTAATATTGCAACCTGCTAAATTTAACAAAAATCTATTTTTATAAAGAATTGATATTACTATACCCTATTTTGATAATGCCACATCTATATAGATTATTTGAATTTTTAAAATAATTTTTAAATTTGATTAAAAATATTTTTGAATCCATCTAACCAAATTCAATCAACTTTTTTTTTGAATTCATCAGCTTTTATAATAAAAATTAAAATGTTGACTGAATTTGGTCAGTAAGTGCCAAGATATCTTCAATCAAATTTAAACCAATTTTTGCTACAGCTTACATTTGATAGATATTAAGAATTTTGCAAAATATTTAATCAAAAATATCTTGGAACCCACATAACCATATTTATTAACTTTTTTTTCAAATCTACAGCATTTTATAATTAAAATAAAAAAAGTTAATCAAATTTGGTTAAGTGAGTGCCAAGATATTTTTGATCAAAGTTTGAAAACAAATTTTGCTGCAGCTTATATTTATAGACATTTAGAATTTTACAAAATCTTTGATTAAAGATATTTTGGAGCCTATTTAACAAAATTTGATCAACTTTTTTTGAATTCTATAGCATTTTACAATTAAATAAAAAAGTTAATTGAATTTAGCCAGGTGGGTGCCAAGATATCTTTGATTAAATTTTGAAAACAATTTTTGCCACAGCTTAGATATTTAGAATTTTACAAAATTTTTGATCAAAAATATTCTAGAACTTATCTAACCAAATTTAACAAACTTATTTTTTGAAAATAAAAAAAGTTGATCAAATTTGGTCAGGTAAATGCCAAGACATCTTTAATTAAAATTTGAAACCAATTTTTGCTACAGTTTATACAGTATTTGATAGATATTTAAAATTTTACAAAATCTTTAATTAAGATATTTGATCAACTCTTTTTCTTGAATTCTACATCATATTACAATCAAAATAAAAAAAAAGTTAATTGAATTTGGTCAGGTGGATGCCAAGATATCTTTGATAAAAGTTTGAAAAGAAATCTTGCTATAGCTTATATTTGATAAATGTTTAGAATTTTACAAAATCTTTGATTGAAGATATCCTGGACCCACTGACCAAATTTGATCATCTTTTTTTTCTTGAATTCTACAATTAAAATAAAAAAAGATGATCAAATTTGACCAGATGGGTGCCAAGAACCAATTTTTGCCACAGCTTATATTTGATTAGAATTTTACAAAAACTTTGATCAAATTTATCTTGGCACTCACCTGACCAAATTCAATCAACTTTTTTTTCTTTGAATTCTAAGCTTTCTATAATTTAAATAAAAAAATGTTTATCAAATTTAGTCAGGTGAATACAAGATATCTTAGGGTGTGGAAATATCAATTCCCTTTTTATTGTATAATTATAAAAAAAGAGCAAATTCTAAAATATTTACATGAATATCGTACTTATTTTCGAATTTCTTTTAAATGAAAAATGTCCTTTAGAACCAGTTTGAGGGCTCTACGTTTAATTTTTTTGCGATAGCTCTAAATAAGTTTCAACCTATGATTTCGAGTCTTTTTATTTTAATTAACAAAATTTAAAAAATTCTATAAGATGAATGTCAAAATTATATATTGATAGAAAAAATTTTAAACCATAGCTTTATTCTTAAGCATTTTATAAGCAATTCGTGAAAGTTTCAAGGTAAATCGATGCTTTGATAATAAGTTGAATCGCTTTGAAATTTCAATTATTATTAATATTATGCTCTTACTGTAATTACAGTATTCAATATAAATCCGAATTTGAATAAATCTAATTGTTGTTTGTGTAATGTAAAAAATCTGTGATATGAAAAATGCTATAGTTATCTAACATAATTTTGATTTCTTAGTTGATGTCCACCCTAATTAAGTGTAATCCCTATATATCTATAGGTTGATAGGTTCTTTTATTAGGTATCTACCATATAAATTTCATATAAGCCTGAATATGGAATTACTAAATAACTTTTTTTTCAAAAATTTATTTAAAATTTTCTTGACAACACAATCATTTTTGATGATTAAGAACTCTTTGAATGTTACAGTTTTGTAGAATTCAAATAGTCCTTAAATATTGAAATTGATTACATCAATGCTAAGATATTTTTGTTAAAATTTGTTAAAACAATTAAGCAAATTTTTATTTTTAACAAACTTCTAACAATAACAACTCAGAAACAAGCAACTAATTTCAACAATTAAGGGTTCTTTTGGATTCACAAAACTGTAGAATTTAAATGAATCCTAATATACCAAGATCGGATACACCATTATTAAGATATATGCATTTAAAAATTTAGAAGAAATTTAACCGTTACCTTCCAAAATTTGACATTCATTAAATTTCTTTTTTATACTTTGAAAATAAGGATATCTCAACGACATGATGAATTTCGATTATTGAGGACTCTTTTGAATTTTACAGGCATATAGAATTCGAAAGAACCCTCAAACATTGAAATTGATCATGTTGTTATTGAGATATACCTGATCAAAGTATTTGTGCGATTTTCGTATTCGGGGAGCACGTAATCATGTAGTACTCTGCATGATTTTGAGAACTCTATGGGTGCGGGAAACTTTTGTCGGGTACTGAACACACTATAAGATCATCTGATTATGCATTTGCATTTCCCACGATCTTTATCACAATATCTTTTCTTTCTTAACAATCATGGCATCGAAAGTGCTTATGGGCAATATGCCCGAATTAATGGAAAATATTCTTAAAAATCTAAATAATTAACTTGATTCATTATACTCGTGCGCTCTTGTAAGTCGACATTGGTGTAAAATGTCTATACCTATTCTTTGGCAAGTTCCATTTTCATCCAAACGAAAACCTTTATTCATTCCTATATATTTTTCATCTCTTGACGAAAACGAAAAATTCGCTTTAAAAGAATGTTTAAAAGAAGTTGGGATAAATGTGGAATTTTCCTAACCATTATTTGATTATGCAAGATTTCTAAAGGTCCTTTATATATCTAATTTTTTTTATAAAATTAAAGAATGGATTGATCTCAAACTTGATAAACCGGAATTACTACCGAAATTACTTTATTGCGACTCATGGACAAACCTAATTACTTTACCATTCAAATTATTTCTTGAGAGTGGCGCCACTTTACATGAATTGTGTTTATATCATTTTGAATTTCTTAAATTTGAGTCAGAGATTTTTTTATCATTAGAACAAAATGAGCAATTTTTCTCAAGACTCCAAGATTTATCTTTGGATGTAATACCAGTACTCGATATCGAAAATATTACCAAACTATTAAGAATATTGGCAAAAAATACTACGAAAATTAGTGTTTTGGCACTTGATTTTTATTCTAATTATGAGTCACAATTAATTGAAAAATTATTTCCTGCTCTTATACATTTAATTAAATCACAAGAGCAACTTAGAAAATTTATATTAGGTTGTCCTGAAGAAGATTTTCCTACATTATTCCACGGCATCTTATCAGCTTTAGAGTCTCAAAAAAACTCATTACAAGAGGTTAAATTAGACGGTTGTGGTTTTAGCGCAGAGTTCGAGGTATTGAATAATTGTAAAAATTTAGAGACGTTTCGTATTAGTTGTTGCAATACGTACCTATTGAAAATATTAGATTATAATATTAGCACTTTAGAGATAGTTGATTTCCAGATTGATGTACCAACTATAGTACAAATTTTAGGAAAGTTCGGTATATTATTACAACGATTAAAATTTGAATCAGAAAAATTAATTCGGGAAGAATCATTATTACTAGAAGCACTTAAGTCCTTTTGTCCAAACATTACATACCTCTATATTACGGATATTAGATTTTCCACACAACTCCTAGAGCTTATTGGCAATTTGCAAAAGCTTCTATTTCTCTCGCTAGGGCAACTAAGGTTCGCTTATAACATACCGGAAGAAGAACTTAAAATACGAGTTATGCAGTTTGCTAAAATATTGCCGTCAACATTGCAATATCTTGACTTAGCGAATACTTGGGTGGATTCAGTTATTGATATTTTACTCAATCATTGTAATGCGCCTTTAAGAAAACTGTTAATCGGTAGGGATAGCCTTGATAACGAGAAAAATACTAAAGCGTTAATCCAGTACTGCATACGTAACAGAACTTTGAATTACGTGGGTGTATGCTTTTATTTTAAATTAGATGATGATGTTAGAAGCGAATTGAAAAGATATGTTATATTGGTACCATATAGAGATATTGTTGTTGATTGTTAAATGTAATTAAGTTGATCAAATTATAGAAACCACCAAGATCAAATAATAAAACTGATTCATTCGCAACTCAATAGCTTTATGACTTTATCAATTGGTTATTATGTCATTTTAACTCTCAGTTTAATTAATTATTGGTCAAATGAAATAAATATATAAAATAATGTTTGGATTCAATTATCTGGGTGATATTGGACCCATTTAGTTCATCTGAAAAGTACACATTCTTTCTCATCCATTAACCATTCGTTTATCCCTAATCCATATTTATTTTGAACTGAGTAATGTTTGTTTAATTCGTCCAGATAACTCACTAGCTTTCATATTCGAGGGTTGTTCCTGGATTGTAGTTTGAAATTGGGGTTTTTTTATTAATAACTTTATATTTAAATTTATTATAATTGCGCTTTTCAAATTACTGTGATCATCAGATAATCACCATTACGCAAAAGTTTACAAATTCCTTTTTTTTTACCAATTGCCAGCGAAATATATTGTTATTTTCAGAGATTCCTTATTACTGTATTAAATACTAATTTTCTAGAATAACATTTATTATTATATTAGACGTTACGGCGCATTTGCGAAATTAAGCGGGCAATTGGTCACCAAATCTAAAACTCCGAAAAAATTTTTTGAACGATAACGAGTCTAACCCATTTTCCCACAGGTTGACCCATCTTTCCACTCTCATTAGACATGGAAATTTATTAAATGACGAATCATAACTTTGGAATATTGATTATCTCAGTCAAAATCTATATTTACATATTAGTAGTCAAAATTTTCAAATTTTGGGGTAGTTTGCAAATGATCTTTCAGTTGGTTAACCAAACAATAAAGATTTAAATTTTTTTTAGCTATGCTATTATAAATTTTGGACGAAGAAATTCTGTTTATTTTTATTCAAAAACTTTTTCGAATTCTTCTGATTAAGTTAATCAGGCCTTTATATAGGAATCCCAACAACGTGTTGAGAGTTATAAGGATTAACTATGGCTCCCGTAAAGATATTTTTGTTCAAAATTCAAAACACAGGCAATATTATGATAAATTTAATTACTAATAAACTGATAATTTTTTAGCAAAAAATTCCCGATTCCTAGATTCCCATATGGTGTGATACATAATGTTTGCTAATTACAGCAATTTGAAAAGCGCAGTAAATTGATTCAAAATAAAACAAATGTGGGATCTTTGCTAGGAAAATGACCCTCCGAGACTATGTGGATTTGATGAACAGAATTCAAATTTGCCAGCTATTCAATGATCCTATTCGAATGGACTTTTTTTTTTTTATTCTGTAGATATTAGTGAGCTCTACGAAATAAAAAAAGTTCGTTTAAATTAGGCTATTAGATCGCTGACAAATTTGAATTTTATTCATAAAATCCACATTACCTCGGAGGGACATTTTCCTAGCAAAGATTCCATGTATGTTCTGTTTGTAAAATTTTGCAATTATTTCACATATAACAAACGAATTAATCTAACACATTTATTTTAGAGTCAAATTTTAGTCTAACTAAAGATGTGGACGTAATGCTATAAATATCAATTATAATAAGTTATGGTAAAAAATGCCATAATTTATTAAAATTACAAGTTATAGATGACACACACAATTCAATTTTAATGCTTTTCGTGTCCGTTTTAGTAACATCAAGATGGAAAAAAAAATTCACTATACAGACACAAAAATTGAGTATCGTGGCCAGTATGCGAAATTCACTAATTTCATTAATAACATTTTTTATAAATTTGTATAATATAAAAAAATTTATTTAATACTCTCTGATAGAGAATATATCTTAATAAATTATGGTCTTAAATTTTAATTAATGTTCTCAGAGAATATTGAGAGCATTGAATTTCGCACACTGATCGTGATTAAGTAATTAAACCTTTATTTAAAAATTTTAAATTTTAATTCTTAATTTATTTTCAAAACCCATAAACAAATTTTTTTTTATAAATAACTATTATTCCTAATTTAAATTTTAGTTTAGTTTATTAACCTTTTAAAAGAATATCGCTCTGCCAATATAAATGGGAATAATCGCATTTTTTTTTCTGGGTTTAACAGCTTGCGCGTTCCGCAAAATCTGCATAGAAATTTAACACCAAAAAAATCACTCTGAAATCATTTAGAAACTCGTTGTAGAACCATATAAATATAACAAGAAAAACGGCGGCGATTTGTTAAGACCCTAGCGTCACCAACTTAAAAAATTTCGCTAAAAAATTTTTGCAATTAAATTAAGGTTAGGTTTTGCTATTAAGTTAGGTTAGAAATGTAAAGAAAACTTTTTATTAGTGCGCAGTAAGCAGTTTCTTTAGATAAAATGGGTTGTTTTGATTTTTTGCGTTTCTTCGCGTTGCACCTGATCCCGAAATCTGATTGGCTGGCTGGCGAGATGGTAGCGAAATTTTTTAGGGTGGTGATGCTAGGGTGGTTGTTATTATACCGTATAATTACCATATATAGGTATAAGTTATATTAAAATCAGTCAAGTGACCATATGATTTTTAATTAGAGCGTCCTTATCTGTACCTGGATAGAGGCTTTTTCCTATGCCCGGGGGTATAAGTTTTTATCCTGTACTACCTAAATATGATTGGTCCAAATTTTAAAAAAAAACTCAAAAAAATTTTTATATTATATACTATATATTATTAAAGATAAATTTTTATTAAAAAAAATACAAGTAGCGAAAAGTACAAAAAAAAATAAAGATAAAAAAACATAAGACAAACAACTAAAAGTCTAGCAAACATCAATTAAAAACACCACCACTAAGCAACAATAAAAATACCACCAAATAATGACCAAGAACACCAACAAATGACAATCAAAGAACCACTAATCTACAACAAAGAACCACCAAAAGCACCACTAAATGACAACCAAAATCACCACCAAATGACAACCAAAAGCACCACCCAATGACGATCTAAGCACCAACAAACGATGACCAAAAAGCACCAACAAAAGATGACCAAATGCACTACCAAACTATGACCCAAAACATACCAAACTACAATGTAAGTACCACCAAATGATGACCAAAGGCACAACCAAAAGCACTACAAATAATGGCCAAAGGCACCAAACAATGACCAAAAGCACCACCAAACAATAACCAAAAACACCACCAAACAACGATGAAAGCACCATAAAAGAGCCACAAAAGCACAGCAAGAATGATAATGAAAGCACAAAAAAAATACTGCACAATGACAATGAAAGCAACAAAGGCACCACAAAAACAATGATGGGAAAAATACATGATTCTGTGTTGAACAGTTTAATTTAATTTATAAATATAGTCATATGACAGATAGTGTTCCACAAAAAGGATCCGGATGGATCTGGTATTTTTAATGGGTATAAATGTAGCATTAAACTAAGGGTACTATAACTAAAACTGTACATATAATTAATATGAAAAATACACTACTATCAACAGGCTCCACTTGTTTCTCACATGCATCTGTAGCCAGCAGCAGTCCTTCAAACTCATTGCATAAACCAGATCTGAATCCAGATCCAGATGCAGTGAGTTTGAAGGACTGCTGCTAGCTACAGATGCATGTAAGAAACAAGTGAAGCCTGTTAAGTAGTGTATTTTCTATATTAATTATATGTACAGTTTTAGTTCTGGTACTCTGTGTAATGCTATATTCATACCTATTAAAAATACCAGATCAATTCAGATCCTTTTTGAGGATCACTAATAACAGACAAAGGATAAGACCTTCTACTCCAGGGTATAGGTTAAGTTTCTTCTTTTAATTATCATTATTATTAATACAAGCTCTACCTTCTCTTCAAACTGTAGGCTCTTTTTTGCAATATATACTAGAGTATTACTCTATATTTTATTCAAACCAATATATCAAAATTTCTATCAAACCACATTCTCAAATTGACTATTTTTTCACAAAAGCACATATTTACCTTCTATATGAAAACTTATTACCAGGTCACTTTATATTTCTATCCTTTGGAGAGCTACTAAACTTTTCTAATATAGAGTTTAATTCATTTAATAAAAAATTCTAATATACCTCCACATATACCAAATCAAACTATAATACTTAAACCTGAATATATTTCAATTCCTATAAAAATAGCCTCACTTAACACAAATGGTCTCTTGCAACGAACAAAAAAACTTCTTATTGAAGAAACCTTAAATCAAAATCTTTATAATATCTTTGGTCTTTCAAAAACTTACTTAACCCAAAAAAATAGCAAATTTCTATCAAAAACTATACAGTTTCTGGTGCTCTTTCTCCAATTCACATCAAGCTGGTGTAGGAATTTTTATCCACAACAAAATCTCCAAATATGTCGCACGCTCTCACAATTTTAATGGCCATATAATAGGTCTTGATCTTCATTTTAAAAACACTCCCATTAGGCTACTTCAAATATATATTTCTACTACTAAGAAAAAACAACTCCAAAAAGAAATACAAGATTACTTTGTGTCAAAATCCTAAATATCGATATATAATTATAGGAGACGTTAATAGTGTTCCTAACTCTTGAATTGATTGATCTCAATCTAAAAAATATCAATTCCAGAAACCCAACTTATTAAATATCTTATTAGTTACCAATATAAGAACTTTTATCATTTCTTCTTTCCAATTCCCAAATTTTACATTTTAATGTTCAAATATTCAGAGTAGAATAGATCAAATCTGAACTAATCTGAGTATTACAAATATAGATTATACAGATATTCTCTCAAACAATCTTTTTGAATCAGATCACAATACTATTACATTAGAATTATTTGTTATAATTAACAAATCAAAACATGCAAACAACACAAAAGGAAAAAAAAATTTCTCTGGAAAAATAGCTCCAAAAAAGATCTAAAAAATTATACAAATTAAACTACACTTAATTTGCAAAAACTATATACACAAATAGATCAAATTACTAACCAAAACCAGCTTAACAACTTCTGGAATAAACTTCAAAAACTCTTATCAAAGCTGCTACCAAACATATTTCATTTACAAAATTAATACTATTAAAGAAATCAAAGAAGCTCTAACATCAAAACAAACAATATTTCAAAAATCACCTTTCCTCTTCTAACTTTCCTTTACTTTGTGAAAAATATATTTCACAATACTCTAACTGCCTATTCCAATTACCAACACCTACTCTATTACAAATTAAAGAAGAATTTTAACAAATTAAAACTGTCTTTAATATTCAACAACAAATAATCTGCAAAGAGATTCAACAAAAAATTGAAAACCATAACCAATCCTTCCTAGAAACTCCAAAACTTTTCTTCAAAAACATTCTTGAAAAATACAGTAATATATATATAGATAGACTATCTCTTGAAAACTCACTCCTTACAGAACATAACAAAATTTTTAATGCAATTTATGATTACTTTAATGATTACTTTAAAGAAAACCCTCTCCAACCAATTCTACTCTCTTCTGAATTTTACAATCTCTATGAGCTATATCCTAAATATTAAAAAACTACTACAACTTATTTCAGGATATCACAAATTAAGAATGGCAAGATATTTTAACAAATTTTCCAAACCAAAAAGTAGCAGACCCTTCTGAAATCTGCTATAAACACATCAAATATGCTAGTTACAAAGCACAAACACTCTTTAAAAATTCTTTAACAAATGCTTCCAACTTTAAAAAGTTCCTACAGATTGGAAATCCTCTAATATTTTTCTTATTTCAAAAAAATCTAATTGGGACTTTACTTTTAATCAAGTGCACCCAATTTCTATTATTGAACCTTTCAAAAAAACTTTTACTAAAATCTTTACAAAATGACTAGATCAAATTATCTTTAATAATCATCTTTTATCTGATCTAAATTTTGCTGCTTCTAAAAACTCTTCAACTCATATTCCTATACAAATTCTTCATAACACTATTGAATACTATAAAATATACAACAAAGAAGCTTGGATCCTTTTTCAAGATATGTCAAAAGCTTTTGACAAAATTAACATTTCATGACTACAAGATACTTGCAAAAGAATTGGTATTCCTAATTCAGGCATCAATCTGATTACTGAACTATACTCATCAAGACAGGCAAGAATTATTACTACTTATAGTCTTACCTCTTCTATTAATATCCAGTTTGGGATAAAACAAGGAAAAACCTTTTTCCTTTACTTTGGAAAATTTACTGTGACTAGAGATGAGCACCATGCGCATGACTGCATGCATGCATGCAGTTAATTCTGGCCAGTATTAAGAAATTAAAATATAACTTTGGTCAAAACATGCATGCATGCATGCAAAAAATGCATGCGCATGTGCATGCTAAAATGAAAATTTTGCATTTTGCTCATCTCTAACTGTGACCCAATCCTTACCTTTATCTATCAAAAATACCAAACCTATTTACTCAAAATTGACTACTACTAGTAGTATTTCAATCCCACTATTAGCCTATATGGATAATACAATATGACTTTGTAAAAGCCCTATTACTATGCAAAATATTCTTAATGACATATCTGATCTCTATAAAATTAATAATATAGAAGTTAATACTTAAAAATCTGATCTACTTCATATTCGATTTATTTAATAATTAACCAATCTAACTTAGAAAACCTAATGACGTTATTAGATATTTAGATATCTATTTTGATAAAAATGGGTCAACCAAACTAACATTTGATGCAATTATTAACAGAATTAAAAACTTAATCAAATACAAAAAACTTACACCCTTACAAATTTTATCACTTTTTAACTTTATACTTTAACTTTCTATTGAATATCTTCTACATATGCATTATTCACAACAATCTTCAAACTAAACTTTCTTGCCTTTTTACTATTCAAACCAAAAAGATGCTTTCCATTGCCAAAATACTAATGATATAGTTTTTACTAATCCCATAACATTCAACTTGCCAATTCTTAACAATTTGATTCAAAAAACAAGTGCTGCTAACATTGAATGTATCTTTAACTCTAGTCCAATTCTTAAAAATATTGGTCTTACACGTATTAAATCATAGCTAGCCAAAGTATGGTTTCCCAACCTTACCCAAAACTTACTCATTTCCCATATTTATAAAACAAAAAACTTTACACTTACTTTCAACTCTTACAATTAGCAAAAAATAATATTATATTATCAAATCTTTTACTTAATTCTCACCTTCTAGATTTCATTTCTAATTTATATCTAATCTATGATATACTCTCTTCAAAACCACAAACTTCTATAATTAATAGTTTGAAAAATAATTGGTTATAATTTATTAAACAAATTACTACTGCAAACAATAAATACTATATATTCTTCCTTGGAATAATATTTACTTGTATACTAACAAACCTACTAAGAGTTATCAACCTTTATAGTTTTTAACATTCTTAACTTCATACAAGAGAAAACAATTATAACTACATGGCCTCATCTCCATTTATCCTCAATTAACTCCTTTATTAATACAACATACTAAAATAGTCCAAATTAGACCATCAGCCCAGATATTTTAAACCGTAAATAGATCTGGTTTTGCTGCACTAAGCCAATATTTATAGGTTTTGGCACGGATCAAGGCACATGAAAGCTTACATGTATATATTTCTTACAAGTTCTAAGCAAGAATAAATTCGATTTAGTTAGAGTATATTATAATTGCGAAAGGGTGGTAACAAACGTGCTTATAATAAAATTTTGCAAGAAATTTATTTGCATTTCCGTATATGAGATTTTGAGGTACAGACGATTTTTAAAAAGTTGTTTGTTTTGAATTTTCACATTATATCTGATCCTGTAATTTTATTGGACATACGAAACTACTCCAGTATTATTATAAAAATTTTACTGTCACGTGCAATAGATCCTATTGATAACCAATTAGATTCACTTATACAGATCATGTGTATTATTAAATTTTTTAAAACTTTTAGCGATTATTTCTTAGTTACTACTTGATCAAATTCAGTGAACTTTTTTTTATTCAAATCTATAGTTTTGTGAAATTAATATAAAAAAAGTTTATTGAATTTGGTTTAGTAATTATTGAGAAATCATTGCCAAAATTTTTTTTAAAAAAAAACAATATTAAATCAAGTAAAATTTTTCCTTTTTGAACTTTAAGCAAAGGTTTTTCAACAAGCAACTATTCAAATTAGATAAGTTTTTTTTATTTCAATTCTGTGGATTCATAGAATTAAAATAAAAAAAATCTGATCTAATTTGAATAGCAGGTTGTCAAGAAATATTCGTTTAATTGTTAAAAAATTTGGCTGCAGCATTATTTTTCTAAGACTTCTAAACTTTGAAAGAAGATCAATTAACACTTACCTGGTCAAATTCGATAATTTTTTTTATTTTCATTTAACAAGCTTATGGGATTAAAATAAAAAAAGTTAGTTGAATTTGACAAGATAAATATTGAATAATCTTTGTTCAAAGTTTAGAAGTCTTAAAAAAAAAGCTGTAGCCAAATTTTTGTAAAATTTTAATGAATATTTCTTGACTATCTGCTATTCAAATTTGATCAATTTCTTTTTTATTTTAATTCTATGCATCTACAGAATCAAAATAAAAAAACCTTTATTTAATTTATCAAGAAAATATTTAAAATTCAAATGAGGAAAAATTACCCAATTTTAGTTAATATTAGTAATGATTTCTCAATAACTACTGAACAAATTCAATTAACTTTTTTTATTTTAATTTTACAAAACTATAGAATTAAAATAAAATGTTTAACTGAATTCAATCAAATGGTTATTGAGAATCATTACTAGAAGTTTTTTGAATTTATCAATAGAATATACAGTGGATATGCAGCACAAAATCCATATGATATCAAACTATCAAAATATAGATATTTTGTACTTATTTTTTAATAAAGATTTGGGTTGTTATTTAATGCAAGGTGTTTTATTTTTAATAAACTATCAAATACAATTTATTTAAAGTCATTACTCATTTATAAGTATAATAAAAAATTAACTGTTTTTTTATTTAAAAAAATTATTTTGTTTTATTTCATAGTATAGTTGTTAGAGTTCTAACTTAAAAAAAATAATACAAATATGCCAAATGGTAATGTTTTGGCAAAGAATTATATAAAAAAAGCTAAACAATTAATAAAAATAGCTATTTAAACCAAAATTATTAATAACAGTATTGCTATCCTTGAATTACTTTACATGATAGATGATTATTTTCTTTTTGTAAATTTGAATTTGGAATTTATTTCTATCATGCTTTCATCAGTAAAATTATGCAAATAAATGCGCTTTTATGCAAATTTATACATATACATACATTTCCTTCATCTAGCAGTTTTAATGAAAATATCTGTAATTGTGATATTGCATAATCTAATACTGAATTATGAAGCTTAATAAGTAGAGTCCTTATTCCTCAACTTATCATTAAAATATATAAAAAGAAGTGATTCTTACCTGGACTAACATTCTTCAAAGTTATTGAACTTATTTAATTAATAAATAAAACTATATCACTTTTAGAAAAACTAATCATTTTACTAAAAAGCATTGTATACATAATACGTTTGGATGAACCAGTCTAATATATCAAATAATTATTTATTAACTTGTGAATGCAGTTATGATTTAAGCATAATAGGCACTGAAACGAATAAACTTCCAGAAAATAGCAACTGAAATTGTGCCAGAAATTACTATAAGCAGTTGCGTCTGAGATGTATAGCATTGGCCGGTGGTTTTCCACCTGCATACTGCAGGCTGGCTGTTAGTGCAAAAATTATTATGAAAATATTAGATATCATTTTAAACATGTAAGAGGATAGGTCGCAAAAAGCTTGTTTCTTGTAGCGAAAATGGTAATACTCGATACAGTTGCTGGGTTAGTTCCTTTTGTTCTTTTTTTTTTTTGCTTTGTGATTTACCTGTTCTAATTTTGGCTGAGAGCTATTGGTGGATGCCATTTATAGAGGATAGCTAAAGCCATGTACCTACGTGATTTTTTTGAAATTTTAGCTAAAATTCATATCAGAGTCTGTTTAGCATTAGGTCAAAGTTAGAATTAGAACTAATATAGGTAAATTACCTTCCTGACATTTTTTATTAATGGCCCAAAATAGGTTAAGAATGCCATTTTTATGTTCTTGCGTTTTTTTGTTTTTTGACTTCTTTGAGCTGATTTGTGTAAACAAAATTTTGCGACTCTGTTTGGTTAATTTACACAAAAATATCATGTGGGTACATAGCTTTAGACAACCCCCATTTATGGAAAGAGATTTGATATCATACCTACCTGCATTTGGATTTCTGCATAAATCTTATAATATGCCATCAGCTATCTTTTCGATCTGCTGACTATGTATATGCCCATATGCATGTTAACTCATTAATTACAATAATAATAGAAACTTCTACTTGTACTGGATATGAACAGAAAAAGCCTCTTAGTGAGTCCATGAAAGTTCTGAAAATCCATATTGATCCTGCAAGAGTTGCTGTAATAAAGCATCTAGAAGTTACACCTCCAAGAGAAAACAGCCTAGAATTGAAGAAAGTGAAGAAAATTGTAAGAGTTTAAATGCATTAGGGACAATTGATCCAGATGATCTCTGCACCTATATTATATATTCTATAGAAAGATATTCTCAACAGGATAGTTTATCAAGCATGGCACTATTTTCTTTTGAGTGCTATGTAAATATCTCTACAATCGAAAAATCATTTAAAGAAATCACAGAAGAGTTAGTTGAGACTATTGAAGATGCTAAGGAATTTTCAAAGATCTATAACAGAGTATATAAAGAATACATGAGACATTATATTGGTATATTTGCTTATAATAAGATGTTCTAGCAGAAAAACCAAAAAAGAATGAGGATCCTTCAAAGCATTGTGATAAACCATCTATGAAATGATTTCAATATGGTGGTGCTATTAAAATTACTATTAACCAGACAACTAATTTACATATATAAATAAGTCATAGCATTTTGCATAAAAGACTAAATGATATTAGTGCCTCAAAATATTAAAGATTTTATTTAAAAAATATTGACCTTCTACCACAGGAAATATATACACAGCTTGTTAATAAAGGCATGAGCCTATTGATTTAGCAAAAACAACTTCACCTCTGGTGGACTGAGCTTGGTAAAAAGAGGTATAAGCATGATGATAATGTATTCGAATCAGCAATAAAATGGCTTAATGAAAACCAATATAAGATAATTCTTAAACCGTGTCTAGTCCATGCATTGGCCTTTACGACAGGATTATATGAACACCTAAAAGAGATAAATGCTAATATTGATGAGTGTGGCATTAATGTGACGTGTAAGTTATAAATTTTATTAAAAAAAAAGTATAAATTTAAATTATTTATTACTCACATACAAATACAGTATAATATTTAGATAATACAAATAGCTTCAAAATGGAGTTATAAAGTTGGTACTGGGTTTTCTTAAGCTTATTTGTTTTTAGAAAATAATGGAAATTGCAGATTGGGAATACGTACCACTATGATTCAAGCATTTCTCACAAAATTGTATGAGAAAGGAGTAAGCCCAAGCTTTTTACTTATAAATAAAGATTTTGCTCAAATTTCTGCTGTGCGTTTCATTTGGCCAGAAATCAAAATCCAACTGTGTAAATGGCATATGAAACGAGCTGTAATAGCACAGCTAGTAAGTAACAAAGCTTCCAGAAATATCAGCTTTCATTTGTTGTCTCAACTAGGTGGCCGGTTCCCATTTGAAGGTATTGAACAATCATCCAAGTTTTGCCCTAAAAAAAATTGAGAAACTGTTTGGAAAATGATTGAGAATCACTTTCACCAGCACCCTTTAATTCACACATGTGATGGTCAATATCTTACCAAAGAAATAATTCATGAAATGCTGTTCATGAAATATATAATTTTTGTAAAAACCATTCTTTAATATCACTTTGGTGTTACTTATGGGGTGAATAGTATAATGACCAAAAGTGGCAATTGTGGGCTCAGTCTTCTTGTGAAGATAAATTGTCAATCTTTAAAACTACAATGGTCGTAGAAGGACATTGGAAAGTTATAAAAAGAGACTTCTTTACAAATTTTTCAGCCTTGTTTCGACTTAGTAATCTACATCTTGATGATGAGGGTAATAGTTCAACAATTACTGAAATTTCTACAAATTAAAAATGGAAGAGAATGACCTGAGTAGGTAAAACAATTTAAATCAAAGTGGAGGGCATTATCAACTCGCAAAATTAATAGGGCATATGTTATGGATTTGGATTGATGGGTATGCAGCTGTCCGTATTATTTAACAAGCAGATTTTATATCTGCAAGCACCTGGTACAGCAAAAGGGGAGATAAATACTGAATTTTTTAATCGTGTTAGAAGAAACTGCTATTTATAACTGACCACAAACAAGCTCTTGTTAAGGAGCAAATTAACACTACACATGAAGGTGTTGAGAACGTTCAGTATATAAGTGAATCAGATGATGAAAATGATGACATTTATGATGAATTGATTACCTTAACGACCAAACCACTTAACTTACTTGATGAACAAAAAGAGGCTGGAAACATCCAATGGGCAAGAGGTGTGAATCGAAACTTTGACCCTATTTGCAAAATGATAAATAAAATTGAAATGATAAATAAAATTGAAACTTATCAAGGAAAAAGAAAAATGCCCTTAACTTGGAAAGGGCATACAAATAATACGCGATTCCTAAATTAAAATAAATATGATAAGTCCACTTTATCCAACAAACTCATATGATCATGAAATTATTTCTTCTTGTTATTTTTTCATGTGATATGATATAAACATATTTATTTAAATTAAAACTCAGCAAGCAACTCCCTACCAATCATGATCATAAATTGCTGGATAACACCAATATTGGGCAAATTGTAGAATACAGTAATTTGGCAAACGATTGACTACACATGCCTATACATGAGGATGAAAGCATTTCGGGTTCTAAAACCCGAAATTAAAATTTGAAGACGAAATTGTTTTTGACCTATTTTACTTGAAAGACGAAATTATTTGATACTTTTTTTGAATAGATAAAATTATAAAGAACATATCTATATAAATTTTATTTGCTCTTCCTTATAAAAATTTTTAATTTTCTCTAATGAAGACGAAATAGGCCTTTTTCAAAAATCAATTTCGATAGCATCACTACACATACCGCAAAGTGGCACATGATCATTTGCCAAATTACCGTTATTCTACAATTTTTGCCCAATTTTGTATACATATACATTAATGAAGCCTCTTTAAAAATATGATTACTTACTCTATGCAGAGATGTGAATAGACAATGTCTAATCAAAAATATTATTGTCTAATCGTCTAATAGCTTGTTTGTCTAATGTCTAATAGTCTAATAGTATTGCGATTTAGTTGCGATTAGACAATGTCTATTTAGATTAAACAATATGTCTAAATTTGTCTATTGTCTAAATTTGTTTATTGTCTATTTGTCTAATCACCATGTATTAAGTTTATATTACACAAGTATTACAATTGCTGTTACATAGCAGATAAATTATATAATTGGCGCATATAGATTAGTGAACGCGAATTTGATAAAATTTTGTTTCATTTATAAAAGTAATTGTACCAAAAGAGAAAAAAAATGAAAGGTCATACTGGTGGAAAACCTGACATCCTTTTACTCCTCATATTAAGGTTATTCAAGTTCCAAACTCAAAAACAGTATTTGCAATTTGTAAATGGTGTAAACTAAAATATGGTGAAGCATATGCTATAGAAAACACTCAGTGTGTTAACAAAAAAGACAGACTTAGATCACATTTTCAAAATTGTATAAACTTTAAAGCAGCTATTACCAAAACTGAATATATAAAATTAATGCAAATAACTAAACCAAAAAAAAAAAATGGCTTCTAAATCAGCAGTATCAAATAATTTACCTTCTGCTTCTAAATCTGATTTACAAGGTAATATTTATTTTTAAAAATGGTATATAATTTATAATTTTTAAAATAATTAATTTTTTTTTTTAAATTATAGATACAAATCAACAATTAATGCAACTATTTCTTGCACAAGAATATAGTTTAGTTGATAAATTTTATTACGAAAAAATAGTTTTAAGTGCAACAATTGAAAATGGATGGGCATTTAATTGGATAGAAAAAAAATTATCAATTGCTATGCTTAAATATAAAAATCCAAACCTTGTAATACCAAGTCGTCACACTCTTGGAGGTCGTGTATTAAAAAATGCTACACAAGAACTTCATTTAGAATTAGAATCAAAAGCAATTAATAATAATATTAGAGTATCGCTAGCCTTTAATGGTTGGAAAAATATTTTAAAGCAAAATATATTTGGAACAGTACTTATCACGTCTTCTGGGGAAGTATTAGTTTGGAATATTGAAGATATTAGTATAGAGCTTGAGCGAACTATTAACGTAATGTCCAAGATTGAAAAATTACTTGAAGATTTAAAAGATCAACAAATTAAGGTTGCCGCAATAATTTCTGACTCTGCACCCACTTATGTAGCTACAAGATATTATATATATTATTATTGTATTAATTATAAATTAATAACTAATAATATATATTTTAGATGCCATATGTGTAGATCCCATCGTGAGATTATTTTCCTCTCTTGTTTTGCTCATCAACTTAATTTGGTTGTAGGAGAAATCTTTAAAGAAAATACTCGATTTAATAATGCAATTAAAAAAGTTATTGAAATAACAAATTATTTTAATAATCCCAATAACTCTTATTTTATTAGTAAATTAAGAGATGAACAAAGAATAGCACACAAACGATATATTGCATTAATTCGCCCAGGTGAAACTCACTGGAACAGCCATTATGAAGCACTTGGTAGCTTTTTACGTTCAAAAGCATCATTAATTGTAAGAATTAAAATATAATATTTATAATTATAAAAATTAGATTATTATTAAATATTTTTATATTATAGTCTTTAGCTGCAAAATATATATCGCCTGAAGATGATGATCTAACTTTGTCTGGAAATATTTGTGAACCAATTGGAGATAACGATTGGTGGAATACAATATCAGAATTACATATTTTATTCTCACCTTTATGTATTTGTTTAAATTAACTTCAAACAGACACAGCACGTCTTTATGAAGTATTATATATTTTTGGCTATCTTTACAATTTAATGGATCAATACTCTGATATTACTTTTGGAATAAAAATGATGGAATGTTTAGAACGATCTGGAGAGAATGGGAGCAACCTCTTTTAATTCTTAGCTTTTTGCTTCATTCTGATATTCGTCTTACTCGATTTAAATTATCAATTAATGGTATTATATATGCTAAAATGGGAAAATGGGTTATATATTACTACTGTGCTTGGTTTGGCGATCTGCCAAAAAAAATTATTGCTGAATTACAAGACTATCGAGACAAATTGTTTCCTTTTTCAAAAAATGAATGGAACTTTTTTGAAGAAGATATTTTGAAGTATTGGAAGTATTGTGCTGAAATTCGACCAGAACTTTTCTCAGTAGCATTACGGCTTCATGGCATACTTACTAATAGTGCATCTGTTGAGAGATTATTTTCATCTATGGGATTTTTTTATACAAAAACCAGAAATCGGCTAAGTGTAAGTATTAAATTTTGAATATCATTTAATTTTATTTAATTACTTATTATAGTTTTATACTAATTTTAGTTTTTAGCCAAATAAGGTCTTAAATATGAGCAAATTACATGCTTCGATGCTTTATAAAGATAGAATTGAAAAATTAAAGATAGTATAAATTTGGTGGATTCTAATATTGCACCACCAATATTTCGAAATTCTGAATTAGAAGAAGATGACGAGTTATATAATGAATTGAATAAAGATTTTATTTCAAATACTGTAAAATGGTCAAGAGTATTAGATACTTGGTTCTCAATGATAGAGGATGAAGAAAATGCAAACCAATTGTATTATGAAGATAATGAATTAGATACGACCAATTCAAACACTAGTCAAAATTTATTAAATACAACTCATCCTGCAGATAACCAGTTTGCTAAATGGCGGTTAGAAGATTTGCTTGTAACTGATTTAATTGCACCATATTATATCATAGAGGCTGAAAATTATGAAATGTTAAGAAAGCAAAAAGAGATAGAATTTATTAGAGACAAAAATAGAATTGAAATAGATAAAAATAGAATTGAAATAGATGATAATAACGAATCATCAGCAGATAGTAATAATGACGAATTAATGGATAAAGATTAGTCATTTATATGAATAAAGATTTACTGGTAGTTTTTTCTACTTGATTCAAAAAAATTTGTAGTGATGGCTTATATTAAATCAACGTAAGATTCATTTTATTATTATTTATTTTATTTAATAAAAAAATATTCAGTAAAAACTACTATAATATTGTCTTTTTTTTTAATAATTTATTAGAAATATATTAGAATGCTTTACAAGAGTCAACTTCGATATAATATAGAAGAAAAAATATGATATTCTAACATGTTTTACTTCTAAAAATGATTAAGTAATATCGACTTTCTATATACTACCAATTAGATACGTAGTGAAACTTATGTGAGCAAATATGAAAAGTCACTAAGTTTGAAATGATATTAGTTCTAGCAATACATCTGTTCAATAAATCGTGAAGCAACTTTATATAAATTAAAAAGGTATGAATATTTAAATATTATAAATTATTATAATTTCTAATTAATGCATTTGTATAAAAATCGTAATATAAATTAGACAACATCCAAAATCACTAGCTAATTTAAACAAATCTTTAAAAATTAGATCGAATAATTTACTTCGTTAACGTTAAGTTGTAAAACAACATACTATAAATTAGGCATATACGAAGAATTACTTGCCAATCTGAATAAGTTATTAATAATTAAGCCAAGTAATGAATATAGAGCAAAAATAATTATTTATATTGAATGGTATAGAAATACGTAATTAGATAGGCGCTTCTCAAACTTTGAAAAATTATTGTAAATTAGAAATTAATATAATAATAAATGTGTATTAAGCTAGCGTGAAGTTACTATAAGATAAGAAAATACAAAAAATTACTTGTAAATTTAATAAATTATAGACTAGTGTAAAATATAATTTAAGCCAATCAAGAAAATTGAAAATTAATACTAGTATTTTTTTTTAATGAATTTTTAGCTTACAAATATGAATAAAATAAAATATTGATAATAAATAAATGAAATTATAATAAATGTAAGTAAATGTAATAATAGAATAAAATTGAAAATTGAATAAAGTTGAAAATTGATAAAATTGAAAATTGAATAAAATTGGAGATTGGAAATAAATAGTGCAAACCGGTTTTTTTTTTAAGTTTTTTTTTACATTTTGTGGAATATATATTTATGATCTATTCCAGATTATGAATCAAATGGGCATAATAAATTTTTTATCTTTTTTTTTTATAGAATTAGACTATAACTAGCCAATCACAATTCACAAAGATCACATAATATTAGTTGTCTAATGACTATGTCTAATGGTCTCAATAGACACTATTGGACCATTAGACTGTCTATTGAGTCCAATGGCTGTTCTAATGTCTATTCACAACCCTGCTCTATGGCTTCGAATTCTTTTTCTTTTTTTAATTTATACTATCAATACTATATTTCAATACTCTTAGCAATATTGATTGTAAAATAAAAAATTCTTTATTAATAAATTATTTGCTTTAAAATTAAATATTTAAATAATTTTATATAATATACTTACTTCCTATAAGTCGACCTTGAATAAACTGAACGATCAGTAAATTTTGAAAGTATTGGAAGTTAAATTAATATAGAGGATTATTATGTAACACCTTATATCAATACTATCCAAAAACGAAGAAATTAGTTGATATTTCTAGATATCTGATATCGGTTAACAGGATCATTTTCTTATTAAGTATATAGCTCAAATTATTGTTATAACCAGATGTTGTTGCATCCAGATATTGATATAACCAGAAAAACATATAGTAATAATATGAATTACGCTTTTTTTTTTTAAAAAAAAGTTTTTTTTTAGTTTTTTTTCGCTCTAAAATGCCAAAATGTAAGACGTTAATGTTTCACTTGCTAGCGCATTCTATTGCGCTTTTAATAATCTGTTATCGTTATATAAAGCACTAAGTACAAAGAATAAACAATGATATCAATAATTATATACTAGTAATAACGATAAAAAATTTTACAGATCCGTAATGATCTGATTGGTCATCAATAGGGATCTATGGCACGTGATAGTAAAGTTTTTAGAGCATTCTTATCCTGTACCCGGGGTAGAGGCTATTATTCTGTGACCCGGGGGTACAGACACTTATCCTATACCGCCTAAATATGATTGGTTCAAACTTCAAATATTAAATATTGCATAGCCTGTAGTAAATTTTTTTTTTTACTTTACAAAAATAGTGCAACGACTTTATGGCAAGTAACAAAGTCAAGTTAATGATTCTGTAAGTAAAGCCGGTTCAATTTAGCTATTGCATGGTCTACTTAAAGTCTACAGCTCAGGCTTGTAAAGATTTACATCTTACGTTTTTCTAACAGTTTTATAATTTATTTTAACTGTTAAAACATTGCTATAGGGCTTTCACATTTTATATTATATATTAAATTCAGACTGCGAATATAAGTCTGTTCCATGAGAATTTACCTTTGTCAATTTAAAGACTAGGTTTAAGTCAAAACAAAATCCCGACAATCCGGATCTATAATCAATGCAAACTAAATTGGCAGGATCTTCATGTCGGAATTTTGTTTGTCAAGATTTTGACTGACTCTTTTAGAAACCATTTAACTTCGAAATTCAAGTTTATAACAGTTTTGGCTTTTAATTTTTCATTTATTCATTCTATTAATAGGTTTATACACATCTTACTAAGGCGTACTATTCAAGTCTTCGAGCACTTATCAAACAACTTTGCTATGAAAATTGTACTATCATGGTTTAAGCACGATTATGAATATTAACAATCAAATATAAGGTGTTTGAAATGATCTTGGTTAGTTGTAATTTGGCTGCTTTGATAAACGAAGATACATAAGTAGTATTTAAGTAGCATTTATGTAGAATTTAGACTTTGATAAATGAATGTGTATATTAAATAATTATATTATATAATAAAGATTAAAAGACAGAGTTATTCAAATAATAATTTATATATAAGTTTTCCAATATATGTTATAAAGTAATCTGTATATCGAAATTAATATTTTATAAGGTAAATTGAATACAATATACATATCGATATTTGATCAATTTATTAAAATAAAATTAAATTGATTAAATATGACATATCGATATTTATTCAAATTATTAAAATAAAATTAAATTGATTAACTATGTACAATATTATTCTGAATACACATAATCACCAAAATCAGCACTATTCTCTATAATTTCTTGTGCCAATTCAAGTTCTAAACCACCTCTATCCTGAGAAATTAGACGTAATGCTGTCTCGGGAACCAAACCTCTCATAAATAATCAACTGGTTATTTAGGAGCAACTAGATCGTATGTTAAAAGGTTTATATCAAGAAAAAGTTTGGAATGTGCATCACTAATAATATTTAATCCGTGTGAACCATAGTACCCTGGCTATAATAATTTAAAAATAATTAATAATAAAATAATAAAATAAATTAAATACAAAAATCTTTGACATACTCTTAAAACTTCAAAAAGAGCTATTAATGCTATTGGAGTACTAGCTTTTCTCGAACCCAATTAATTACAAATTTTTAAAGCAAAATCACGATAATAACTATTAATCTTTTTATTAATAATATCAAACAGTTCATCTTTCATTTGAAAAATTTGAGTCTCTAACAAATCAAAATCAATTTGCATTGGATAACCCTTTTGAATGCCATTAGTGACGATAGTAGTTTCTGCTTGATGAATTTCACAAAAAGTAAGTCTATCTTCAGAAGTAGGAGTACCTATGTATATAATATAAAATTTTTTTGTAATGATAGGTTATATAATTAAATCAAACTATATATGACAAAATATCATGATGCTTTTAAGTTATAATTCTAAGTGCTTAAAGTTGTACATATTTAAAATATACAGAAAATTTAAAACTAATTTTAGTTAGTCCAACTTTAAGCAAATGCATAACAACAATACCATTCTGACTTGCAATTTTTCTTAATAATAAATGAATTTTTTCTGGTAAAGGATTTGGTAATAAATCAGCGCAGAATGGACAGGGGCTATCTATTAAATAAAAAAAAAGATTGTATTAATAAAATTTACGTATTAAAACTTATATAATATTTAAAAGCTTACTTTGAGTTTGAATATTTTCTTTAATACTACAATCTTTAAATGAACTTTGAAAATTATCAGATTTAAAATCTATTTTCTCTTCAATATCATCAACCTCTAAAATTTCATTAGTACATTGTAAATTTGGTTCTAATGTGCGTTTTTTGGATAACTTTGTAGTTTCAAATCTGCTAGAGTTCGTTTATTTGAAGTACGTCCTTAATAATTTTTAAAATAAAATAAATATTATTTATTTATACAGTATAATAATAATAATATTAAAAAGGGGTGTGGCGACTTAGAGAAGTTGGTAAGTTGTCACCCCCAAGTGGCAGGTCTAGGGTTCAAATCCCACTAACGACACTTTGAAAAATAGACCTGTGTTCCGGTAACTGTTTCCTGTCGATCGGTTGGGTATATTACCTGTAGTCCTTGGTTACCATCTCGAATAGGAGCCTTCGGGCGAAGTTGTGCCTCATAACACAGACAAATCCAAGGAACCGGGGAAACAGAAACCCATTTGGCAAGACCCAAGTAAGGAGGTAGCAAAGATCCTCGACGGTGCTACCAAAACCGGAATATTGAAAACCGGAGCTGGAGAACTGTACGATATGACCTTCGGAGGAGAGGGTCCACCAACCTGGCCACCGGAGTCGTACCGGAGGAAAAGGACCTATGTTATAGAAGTAGGTACCAGGAGGAGAAAAACCATGATAGCACCTAATACCGGGTAGATCAACCCTCCTGGGCCAACTGGATTGGAAGTCTGGGAAACCGGTGAAGGACCGGTAGGAAAGTGATGGTGGGTACCGGGGTTGGAGTGAACCTTACAAGGGCAGAAGTAGATATTGGTAAGAGAACAGAGGTAACCCTGTCTCGCAAGTGTTGGCCTCGGCCATAGCGATAAGTACCGAAGTGTAGGTGAATACCTGATATGGGACAGGTACTGCTCTACCAAGTCTCCCGTCGAGGATAACAGGACCGGGAATACCCAGCTGGGTCCTAAGGCAATAGATAAGTATCCGGAACTTGCTGACTGACTTATGTAATGGGCCTGTTCTGGTAATACAAGATGGGTTGACAGGCGGACATGGATCAGAGGGTTTAAATAGGCAATTCCCGTAGTTGGGTTGCAGATATGGCAGCTAGTGTGGAACCCTTGGGCAGACCACTTAAATTAGACACCAAAAGTGTACATGTGGCTAGATGCATCCTCATCTAGGATCAGAGGGATTAAATAGGCAATTCCCATAGTTGGGTTGCAGGTATGGCAGCTAGTGTGGAACCCTTGGGCGGACCACTTAAATTAGACACCAAAAGTGTATGTGTGGCTAGATGTATCCTCGTCTATGTAACAAATGCCGGTACTCCCCTAGAGGATACCGACGGCCCTAATATCTTGAATAAAATTCCTAAGTCCCAAGATGGGCACTTTAATTAAAAAAAATAATAATATTAAAATACTTACCTTTTGATTTTATAGTCAGTGGATTTTTTATTTGGTTTTTTGTTAAAGATATACAGTCTGACCTCTCTATTATCACCAAGTCCGTCGCGCCTCTTTTGGTGATTTTATAGAGGTGTGACTATAAATAAAATACCTTGTTATGGTCACGTGACCATAAGCCATGTATTTGTGTATTAAAAAATTTAAACTGTTTGATAGTGATAACTCTTGAACCAGTGGTCCAATTTGGATAAAACAACTACCAGAGTGTTTGGCTCAATGAAACGATTCTAAAGAGTCCACAATCATCCAAATCTAATTACAAAATGCTAAGATCTTTAAAGATTTTTCACTCAGATATTTAAATTTAATCAATTTTTAAACATGTAAAGTGATACAAATCCTTAACGATCTCAGGATTGTGTTATCCGATTTAAACGATCTAGTGCTCATTAGAATCGTCACATCGAGACGAACATTTTGGTAGTTGATTCATCCAAATCGGACTACTGCATCAAAAGTTATTTGCTGTCAAACATAGTGCTTGTAGTCGATTTCGTATTAGCCGATTTTTTTGACTTAGCCGACTAAGTCGGTCGGTTTGTTGAAAAATCGGCTTAGTCGATTTTTTATAGATTATATAATTTAATATAGTAAAACGCATCTATATTCAAATTTAACTAATTTTTGGTCGTTTTAGGGACAAAATTTATTATTTATTTTTTAATATTGAACCCCCTAAAAAAATTATCAGCACTTCCGATCTATAATAACAATGCATTTTCCCATACATTTAATCTGTACAATTAATAACCCATTTTAAATTTATCGTTACATATATTTACGAACGTATAATTTAATAATTTGTAATAACTGTCAATAGCATTGACAGTATTTTATGGATAACAGAAAATTTAAAAAGTATATTATCGTTAGATCAGAATAATAATAATACATATATGTGAAATCTATTAAATGACTCACAATCAGTAGTAAAAATTTTCGAATTTTGGTGTATTTTACAAATCCGCCGTAATGTATGCAGAATTCTGCAAGTGTTCGCAAAAATACTTTACCCATTAACTTCACGTTCTCTTTGATACAATATTTATTACGGATCTGATCCAACTTAATCCGAATATTGCATATTAATGTCAAATATTCTTGAAGCTTACTTTTTTGTGTTATATTTTAACGATTTTTACTACGTATTTGGAGATGTTACATAACAGAAATGGGTAAATAGAACGGATTTTCAATTAATAGCAACAATGGGTTAGAATGTAAGTTCGGTAGCAAATAGTTAAATTAGTAATAAGATTATGCGAACCAGCCAAAATCCTTGGATGTGGGAACCATGCGCCAGGATCCCAAACCCTGCATTACATATAAGTTTTATGCACTAATCACACAAGCATGCATCATTATTCCCGTACAAAACTGGTATAATAATTTATAACATTATAATTGTACGTATATGATTTGTATAGTAAAGAATACATCAAATCGAATGTTATTAACCAACTAAATTAACCATAACTTAACCGCATTTTATTATTTAACAAATACATCACGGTGGATTTGCGAAATTTTGGTCTTTATATAAATTATATTTATGAATTGAGCCATTTTTGAGCGTCAATAAAAGAAAACAAAACTGCTGGCTTTGAATTTTTTTTTTACAGGACTTGGTACTGAAAAACCTAATTAGTAATATATAACTGCGTGATTCGGCAGTGATAAATTCAAAACCACAGTTTGATTCTATCTTGACGGTGCTCATTATCGAAAAAGAAAGATGGCTTCTATGCAATATTCTAAATTCATGATTTTTTTTTTTTTTTTAAAAAAAAAAAACCAATTTGGGAATTTAGATAAAGGTCAAATTCCGCCAATCCATCGTAACAAAGAGTTTGGGAATAAAGATCAAATTTTGCCAATCCGCAATAACTAAAAGTTTGGGGCATGAGAAATTTTTGAACATGCTAAAAAGTATTTTTTTAAAACCCAAAAATGTTTCACACCTGATTTGTAGAATTTTTCTCTGGCTAAAGCATGTATAAAGACCCGAGCCAAACTTCTTAATGCAGCGTAACAATTTCCCATACGCTGTATTGATATATATGATAATCAATATCGACTGTTTCGAACTATATATTAAAAAAAATTGCAATTAAATAGTTTAGTTAATATATCCGCATACTTTATTAAAGATGTAAAAAAATAAATAAATAAATAAATAAAATAAATACTCCAAATTTCAGTGTTGACACCATTACCATTGAACATACAAGTTTTTGCTAAATTGTAAAAAAAAAAAAAAAATGAATAACGATCAATTGTCTAGTGAAAACAATATGTCATTCGAGTATGAAGGATCTTATAATTTGGATTACAAATCCTATAATTTGGATGAAGAATCCTATAATTTGAATGAAGAATCTTATAATTTTGACGAAAATTATATTGATGATAACGGTGATGAAAATTATATTAATGATAACGGTGATGAAAATTATATTGATGATAACGGTGATGGCAATGAAAATGTTAATTGCGACGATTATATTGAAGGTGAAGAGGATAATGCTACTGGATCTTTACCTATTACATCCTATTTTACTCCACAAGAAGTTTCTACAAAAAAAAGGTCAAAGTCAAATGCAGGGATTAAAAAAAAAGTAAGCCTGGCAGTAGCTGGATATGGAAATATACTCGCCGGGACAAATTAACTAAGGTTAAATATTGCAAGGTTCAAATAAATAAAGATGATGGTACTTCTGAACGGTGTCCAAAAATATTTATGCCAGCAACATCAACAACTAACATAGCTGCGCATTTACGTACCGAGCATCGAATTTTTAAAGATCAAAAATGGGGAGTAGAGTCTTCTACATCAAATACAAATCCAATATCAACCACAAATTCCACACCAACTACAAATCCCATATCAACCACTCAACCAACAATCGAAACAATTATTCAGAAGCAATTAGATAATACCACACCTCTTCCTGAGAAAAAACAAAACCGTATCATTTATCAGCTTACTGCTTGGATAGTTGAAGCCATGATGCCGTTAAATTGCATAAACCATGATCGGTTTTGAGACTTCTGCTATGAAATTAATCAACGGTTTGAGGTTCCCTGTACTAATACAATTAAAAATATAATGGCAGAATCAGTAATTTATACGAATGTAACGTTAAAAGAAATGATGCATCAAACGATGGTTTCTGTTAGTATTACTACAGATTTGTGGTCTCATAATCATGTTCCATATATTGGAATAACAGCTCATTGGCTTTCTGAAAGTTTCCAAATGTACCAATCTCTAATCACAATTGAGCAATTTGCCTATCCACACACGGGCGATCGTATTGAAGATTTTTTGCGCAAAGTTCTTGCAAAATGGAATATATTTGACAAAGTTAGTTTAGTAGTAACCGATAATGCATCATCTATGATAAAAGCAATTAGACAATTAGGAACTACCCACCTTGGTTGCACCGCACATACCATTCACCTTGCAGTTACAGATGGTTTAAAAAAATGTGAAGCTTTAATCGGGCGTGCAAGATCATTAAATAATTCTTTAGTTAACCGTGACAAATATCGATCACTATTTAGAAAGATTCAACTTGAATTAATTGAAAAAAATAAAATTACTAACCAACCCACCACTAACATCTCTAACCAACCCACCACTAACATCCCTAACCAACCCACCACTCATATCGCTAACCAATCACCACTTATACATCTGAACAATCCACAACTAATATACGTATCTTAGAACCTATGTCCAGTGAAACCCCTACTAGGTGGAACTCAACTTTTCTTGTTCTTCAGAGGCTTCTTGAACTCCGGGACCAATTTTAGAGTTAGCTACAAATCTAAAGAATGATCCAGATCATACAGTTCGTGCAGATGGTAACAGTCTAACTGAAAAAATCCTTTCAAATGAAGAATGGACAGGTAATATGAATCAAATTGATTAATCGATTAAAACTTATAAGCCAATTATTATTGCGCTTTGCAAAATTCTGTAACCCCTTGATCACCAATTATATATATATATAATATTAGTAATCAAGGAGTAACCAACTAATCAATCAATTGATTACTATTAACTAATTGATCGATCGATTAGTTAATAGTAATCAATTTTTAATCAATTTTTGAAAAACAATTAACCGACTAATTAATTGCATTTTTCTTCAAATCATAATACTATGACAGGTCTAAAAGAGTTATGTCAAATTTTATGTCCGTTTGCACGGGCATTAACATTTGTGGGGGGTGATCAATATCCTACGTTGGGTATGATGTATCCGACTGTGCGACACCTTTTTAAAAACCTGGATCAGATTGAGAATGAGCTTACACATCCAGATGTTATTGAAATGCACCAATATCTCCGTACATCAATGGCATCTCGATGGAATGATCCAGAGATGGTTGGATGGCTTGCCACATTTATAGACCCACGGTTCAAAAAGTTGTCAGCCGCATCATCCACAATTAAACAAGAGGTGTTCCAGGAATTACGTGAAAGAATTGAATTTTCTCGCCAAACCAATAACTTACCAACTATCAACCAAGCTCCGGCTACAGAAATGTCCTCTTTTTTTGATGATGAAATCGAATCCTCCTCCTTATCTCCAATTGACACTGAGCTTCAAATGTATCTATCTATTTCACAAATACCTAAACATGATCCAAAAGATCCACGTTATGAAAAATGTAACCCTCTAAGTTGGTGGAATGAAAACAAAAGTGCCTTACCTCTTCTAGCTGAACAGGCACGAATTTTTTTGGGTATGCCTGCAACATCCGTACCTTCAGAGCGTCTTTTCTCTGATGCAGGTAACACTTTAACGGATAAGCGTAACAGTTTGAAGGCAGACACGGTTCATGACCTTCTGTTTTTAAAAGAAAATTCTAAAATAATGAATGTATATCCTGGGTTATAAAGATGTAACAAAATAATATTAGAATACATTAAAATTAAAAATGAAATAAAGAGTACTTATCTTTCAAATAGTTCAATTCACAAGATCGAGAGTAATTAAATGCGCCAAAGATGTAGAAAGTAGCGTACGAAACGTTTGAATTCGCACGTGACTTACCCAAGCCATCTTCCACGGAGGAGGTAATAACAGCGGCAAATGCGAAAGGTCTCCAGCCTCACTCAGTGATGGTTTGGCTGCACACCATAATAATACATGAGCTTTTGGGGTGTCACACGGGCTAATTAATCAAAACTATGTCCGATAACTATGTAATCTATCATAATGCAGATTTTTATCAAATAAATGATCGAACGTAATTTTACTTTACTTAATTATAAAGAAAAGCGCAAAATTCTAAAGGTGTCACATAAATATTGTACTTATTTATCTAATTTTTTTTAATTGAAAACTGTTCGTCAGAACTGTTTCAAAGTAGCTATGGTTGATTTTTCGCTAAAGTTCTAATTAAGTTTCGATTTATATGTTTTAATGTAATCTAATTAATGAATTTTCAAGTATCTATAAAGTGAATGTTCAAAACCCACATATTAATAGAAAAAATAAAACCATAGCTTTATTCTTTGACTTTATATAAATAACTGGCGAAAATTTCTAGGCGATTGCACGCCTATATAATAAGTTGATACATTTTAAAATATCTAAAATATCGATTTTCATAAGAGTTAATAAAATCCGATACAGTAAATCGATTTGCTTTGTGGTAACGTAAAAAATCTGCAATATGATAAATCACATAGTTATCGAACATAGTTTTGATTAATTAGTCCGTGTGACACCCCAATGAGCTTTGGTTTTGGCTTACGTGAAGATAAATAGCAAGACCGGCGATAATTGCTACCAGCAAAATAACAAAAATTAAGAGTAATCAATGAAAAAGTTTCAAATTAATTAACTATTGCATACTTTGCAATCAGACCTTTATGCCTTGTACGAATAAGAGGTGGGGTGGGCTTCCTTCCGGAACCTGCGCTCGGTTTTATTTGGAAATACAGAATCAAGAAAGAGTTACAAGTAGCTCTAGCGTGTAAAAAAGTAAAAGACAAGGAAAAAGCCTTGTTGACACGCTATGTTTTTTAAATTGTAGTTTGTTTATATGTGACAGACAGATTGTATTATTTATTATGAGTAATAATAAAGTGCGTCAAATGACGTCCCGGGACCTATAAACGGTGGGGTTGATAATAAAAAAAAAAATAAAAAAAATAAAAAATAAAAAATGCGCCAAAGATAGATTTTCCCTTGGCGTCACTCAACTGTTCAACTAGAATTCGTTAGATGCTGTACTCATTATAAGATACTTCAATGTAACAGATTATTAAGAGAAATTATATAAATACCAAAGATATCATGCTTATAAATCGTGTTTTAAGTTGGTGAAGGTAAAGATCTTACTGATTATAACGACCAATCATATATAGGTTTTGTCACGTGTTTTAGATAACCAATCAGATTAATCGACTTGGGTAAAGCCGGCTAAGCCGATTTTTAAAAATCGGCTTAGTCAAGTCGATAATTAAGGATCGACTACAAGCACTAGTCAAACATTTAAGAATTTTTAATAGAATATTTTAAATAAATATGAATATAAATATTGGCCAATCAGATTTTATAATCTATATTTAGTAATAATTGGTGACTATAACGAGGTTTTTTATTAATAAAATGGATAAAAAAATCAAAAATTTTAGGTGATAGTGATTATAAGTAATATGTGACTATAATAAGGTTTTTTACTATATTTTAAGTCCGTTGCACAGTATTGGGTGCTTATATAGAGGTGTGACTATATGGGGTGTGACTATAGAGAGGTCAGACTGTAGACTTTTTTCCCGATACATGAGCTTTAATTTCTTCCTGAAGTATTTTATCGAATGAAATATAAAAAGACTTTGCCATTTCAGGTCTAGTATTAACAATATCTTGAACTTTTCGCCATGTACGTTTTAAAGATATTCATAATCATTATCTTCTTCTATATTAATAGAATTAACTTGCTGTGCTATTGTAATATCTGTATTATAAAACGCTCTATATGTTTTTATAAAAGCTTGTTCATTAGGATCTTTGCGCCACCTTAAAAAAAATAGATTTTGCGGAAGTTCTTCTAAATTAAGTTAAAAAGCAACTTTAAAAATATGTCTACAAATAATACCACTAAAAATAGTAAAATAGCATGAACAAAAAAAATTGATGATTCGCTAAATTATATTTGACAATACGACTTTGTGCTTGACTTTGAAAACATTCTACTTGAAAAGTAATTTCAATGGCATTGCTAAAATATTTTAAATTTATATTAGTTAATTTAAAAATAATTTTTTATTAAATGAACTTACTTGTTAATTATTTCACATTTATAAGTCATAAATTCTAATAATTGCTGCTGAGTTTTTTTTAATGCATATTTTGTCAATAACTCGCTAGCTTGTTTTTCATACGGACTTGAAGTTACTAATTTAATAGGTTCATTGTTTTCTTGATATTTAATAAATTCAGCAGCTTCTTTCCTTTGTTCTATTGCTTGTTCGAAAGCTTTTAAAAAAGTTGTTAAAGAAGTCATTGCATCTATATATCCTTTCATAAGATTATTCATTGACTTTCCTCTTTGAGTTGTTGTCACATCAGCCATAAATATTTGTCTATTATAACAGGGACCCAACCTTTTAGATTTTTATCCATTTTTGACAAATATTTAACTGCTTTAGGATAATGTGTTTTTAATTGTTCCCATTTTTCTATGAAATTACTTTTTTCATATTCATTAAGATATTTATAAAAAGATTTGATAAACATTGTTCAATCGGATTTGAGTACACCGTTTAAATTTTTTATTACATTTTTAAGAAGATGCCACAAGCATAAAACATGTTTTGTTCCAAAAGGTTGAAAAATCTGATCAACTGATTTAATTATTGCTGAATCTTCATCGGTAAAAAATACTTTTGGTGCATAATTATTTACTAATTTTAAAAAAGTACTAAATACCCAATTAAAACTATTTGTATTTTCATTTAGCATTAAAGTTCCAGCAAAGCATATACTTTGTCCATAATTATTAATGCCAGTAAAAATTCCAAATAGCATTTTGAACTGATTTGTCTTGTAAGTATTATCAAAAACAACTATATCATAAAGTCTACAATAATTCATTCGTTGTTCTGGGAACATCCAAATTACTTGTTCTAATTCATTCGTTTCAGGATTAATATTTATTTCATATTGAAAAGCATTTTCTTGAGATTTAGTTGTTTTAAAGTTTCTACAAAATCATTAGCATCCAATTCTCATTTTTCTTTAGCTTCTTCTTGTTAATATATAAAATTATATAAATCATTATACATCCATGTAATAATACCATCAAATTCTTCTTTTAAAATTGCACGAATTGTAGGTATATTGCATCCAGCACGTCAAAGAAGCATAATTTTTTGTTGTACTTTTAATGGAATTAATCTTTCTTCAGATGTAAACCGTTGACGATCAGCTAAAATTATTGTATGATTATGCTTTAATTGTTTTAAAATTATATACCAAAGATTAATATTTGAGTTACACAAAGCCCAAACTAAAAATTTACAATTACATCGTTGTGAAGATCTATTTCTAATTTTTAAGCTAGAACCAGAAGTGCCTTTTCGACTGCATACTATTGTTCTTTTGCGAATTGTCCTGCTGCATTTTTTTCATATTTTCCTAAATGAACTTAAAAACCTTGCTGTTTTGCATAACTTTTAACTGCTATAACAAAAGCTTCATGTGAGGTATAAGAATTGCCTTCTTTAAGTTCTATTTGACTTTCTAAAAATTGTTCAAAACTATATGAACTATAATTAGAACTTTCAGAAGCAGTTGAATCATAATTTTCTTGTGCCATAATTTTACATGTAAAAATAAATGCGTATTAGTATGATATAATTTTATATATATACTTATAAATTGACCAATCACAAATATTTTATAATAATCACATGATAGACATAGGTTAAGACTCTGTACCCTGGGGTATAGGTTCAGTTTTCCCAAGTTTTTATGGCATAGAGATACACATGCTATTTAATAGTGTAATTCCAACTAACGAGCCTATATGTGTTCCGTATAAAAATCTTACACGTGCCATTCTGGACATACACAACATACTGATACGTATGACATAGGTAGCTCTCCCACAAAAAATTGTTCACCCCTGAAATTGTAGCAATCAAAATTTAAGATCAGGTGTAACGTGATAGTCAAAACAAACATTTATTGTTTTCTAAGTAAAAAGTCGCATATGAAACTAAAAACACATTATAGTTGGGTTAGGGTGAGAACAGCATAGGTTAGAATGCTCTATTAGTAAAATTTCACGAGTAACATTTTTAATTAGGCCGCAGAAGGTGGTTTCCTAATTAAAATTTAAAGCTATTTTGTTTTTTTAAATACAGTAGTTGGTTTCGCTTCGAACCTTACATTACACCTGATCCTGAAATTCGATTGGCCAATATTACAGGAGGTGAACAATTTTTTGTGGGCCGTCGATATGTATCATTTTAAACTCGTGCCATTCCGAGTGGCGTACATGTACGTGCCACAGTATGCATATACCATAGCACTGCCTGGACTACTTTTTTGGGGTTGTCTAAAGCCAGGTGCGTTCACGTGATAAAAGCCAATCAAATCATAAATTTTGATCTTTACGGATCAGCCTGATGAGACAAAAACAAAGAAAAAAAGTGAAAAACGCCAAAAATACAAAAAACGAGTGTCTAAACCTGTCAAGGAGCATTAATAAAAAATGTCAGGAAGACAATTTTACTTATAAACCCAACACTAACCCTAATCCCTAACTAACCCTCACCCTAATTTTAATTAAATAATCAAAAACATATAAACACACCTGGTTTTAGCCTATCCCCCTTTTTTGGTTATCATGTAACCTCACATGCATGAAAAAGGGATTGTAATGCGATATCCAGCACAAATTGCGATTTATTGTTTTCCAATCTTTTCGAAATTTTCTAGGGGCCCTGGTCTAGGTGCATCAGAAATGAAAGGTTTGCAACTGGAGAAGATCGATAAGGAAGATAAGTCACGTGTTGCCATGTCAGTAGATTGGCCGCTTCAACTCTAGATTATAAAAATTTGGTACACATAATTATAAATTAATAATAACTAATGTTAAAATTTTTAAAGATTACATTCAAGAAATAATTCTTGGTACTGTTGTATGTACGTGCTTGATTGTAAGTATCTGGTATAGAACAGGGGAATCTCTATTATATGTCCGCACCACGACACTACTATAAATTTTGAAACGTGATCGACCTATCTTAGATTCGAATTATTATAAATTTTGAGAAGTCACCGAATTTATACAATTCGCAAAAAAAAGGACACCGCTCTGGATTAGGTTCGCATATATATAGAATGTAAAAAAGTTACTGCTATTAGTTGATTCGACTTGTTGTCCGAAGCGTAGCGAGGACTCATATTTCTAAGCAACTTGAATGCACATGTATGCAATGTCCGTATGCAACCACCAATAAAAACTGAGAATTTCAGATCCAGGATGTATAAGTGTAACCGAAACGCATATTCATGCATATTATATAGTTATATTTAATATTGTCGTGTGATTCTGCTTCGGACCTACATAAATTAGGTATAGAGATACAGATCCGAAACATTCCGAGTAGAAAATAGTAAAATACGAACAAGATTAGAAAAAAATTGAAGTAAAGCTCCGAAAAAGTCCGAAGGCCTTAACAGTTCATATATTTTATATAATATATCAAGGTGTTTGACTAAAATGAGATTCGCTCTATTATTAAATTTTAAAGCCGATCCGCTTAATTATGAAAAAGCCTAATTCGCAGAGGGTAACCAAATTTCAGGATTGGGACGCATCAGATCTATATCGGCTAGTTGTTAGCAGGTTCTATAGCAAAATTATAAGCTGGAACTTTTTACTTAATGACTGGATATGATTCATTAGCAAAATATTTTATGATTTTGGGGCAAAAATGATCGATTCCGATCCAGCCGACCATGATTCGACGTATCCCGACCGGAATTTTGGTGACCCCCTGTATGAGTTTATAAATCAAATAAAGATTTCCTGGTCCTTTTGGTATTATGTTTTTTCTAGCTTATGTATTCTGATTGGTTGGATTTTAAATCAGATTCAGATTCTAAATTTGCAACTAAATTAGGTAATGGTCGGTATGCATTTCGATCAGATGGGGCATTGGTCCACAGATCATTACCTCATCATAGATCGCGTTATTAATTTTTGCAAAGGTTCACTGAGAATAAGTAGTTGTTCTTCCAAAAGCAGTTTTATCTCTCGCTTTCGTTTAAAGGCAACCAAGGCAAAACTTCTTTTTGTTGACGCGCCACCAAAATTCGTTTTAATCACCCTTGTAATTTTTGCTTAGTCTTTTCGTTTTTGAATCCCAAGACTCTTATGGAAGACCTTATTGCTACATCATTGGGTGAATATTTTTATAACCCGGTATCGGAGTACTTTAAGACCAGACCACATGAAGAGTGGTCTGATGAGGGCTGTGTGTCTTGGGTACTTGAAAGTACCACAAGACACAAAATAATTAGTGAATTTTATAAGGCCCTAGAAGTTATGAAGGAGCACAGACGCACACCTACGGAGCCAAGGAGTATCGCCAAAAAACTTTTAAAACGTAAAAAGGCAAGTCATTTTGGGCACACAAGTTAATTTTGGTGTTCCAAAATCCGGTCGGTCGGTCGGTCGGATTTTTTATTTTATATTTTTATTTTATTTTTTTTTTTAATCTAAATTACTAAGCTTATTTCGCATCTAATTCATGAGTTTAATTAGGCCGCACCAAGTTAAATTTTCGTTTTGCACAACATTGAATCTGAAAAATTGGGTTAATGGAAGGAATTTTTTTTCTGCCAATTCTATCAGATAATTCAGAGATATGTCGAGTATATCGGAAAACTTTATGAAAAAAATATAAAAAGCAAGGATCGAATAATTAGCACAATTGGGACTCTTAAAAAAAAAAAATTTTTTTTTTTTGCAAAATTGAAAAAATGAGTCTGCGGGTTAGCAAAACGAAAATTAATTTTGTGTGGCTTTATTGGACTATGCAAAATAATTGGATTATTGCGATTTGCTGATCAAAAAAAAATTTTTTTGAGTATAAAAAAGATGCCTTTGAAATTCGCGATTCTAATTTAAACAACGATTACCTTTTTATGAAGGCCGACGTTGAAGAGGCCAACGTTGAAAAGGTCAACGTTGAAGAGGCCAACATTGAATAGGCCGATGTCGCGGCTGATGATTTAGATAGGGATGATGAGCCGGAGGCTACTTCATCCGACAGGAAAAAACGCGACAGAGATGGCGATACTCTTTGCCATTCCACAAGTAAAAAGAGGGCGATCGATCCTGAACGTGAATAAAGACACTAAGCAAGAACATTTATTTTGTGTTATACCTATGTATTTTTTACTCATTACTTTTTTGTTTTAGTTGTGAGTGCGGAGGAAGCGTTGTCGTTCGTTCCACCCCACATTAAGTTTTCACCAGGTGCTCCGGCATCGAAGTCAACGACTTCAGCGGTTGGAAAACCACCGAAGGAAGTGAGACTTTGGGAAAGCTTCTTTGAGGAGGTGAATGGACACACCTTTGATCAGGTAAAGAACCTCCAAGCACCTAAGTTTGCATACGAGTACCCGTTCAGTAAGGAGAGGTCCGTGTGCACCGCAATTGATGTTAACATCAATTCGGTGCTAAACTCTATCTTGGGTGCAGAGTACGACTTTTCGGATCGGTCGCCCTACGTCGGGGATCCAGACTTCACTTGCTATAATAGGGAAAAGTTGTTGCTTGTGACCGAAATCAAAAGAAGTTACATTCTTGAAGATCTCGGGGCAAGAACTTTTCCAGAATATTATAATGAAAGTGAAAAGGCAAGAACTGTCATCCGGCAGGTATATGGGTACATGTGGCGAAATGGCACATTATACTCAATACTTTCTACATATGATCACTTCTGGTTCATATGCAGGTCATATGAAGAACCAGAAGTGATCTATATTTCGAAGACACTCTTGTTGCAATCGGAGTCCCCACTGGTGCTTAAGGCTTGTGCGTATTTAGCCTTAAAGGCTAAATCGCAACTGTGATTCTTTTTTTCGCCCTTTTTTTCTTCCTTTTTTTTTTTTGTCCTTTTTTTTGTCCTTTTTTGCCGGGGAGTTGGAACTGGCTGGGCGTCCTTCATGTTCTTCCATCCAAACTTGTTCCATACTTTGGCATTATTTCTTTTTTGGCATTACCAGTTATTTATTCATACTTTTAGGTGGCTGTTGACATCTTTTTCCTCGGCTTCGGAAATGGATCAATTTTTTTTTGAAATTTTTTACTGTTTTCGCAATTCCTCTTTGGATTTTGCTCTGACTAATTTTTTTACCGATCGTAAAAATGCTGGTAAAGTGAGAAATAGTTTCGGGGCTAGTTTTTTTTTTTTTTTTGCGGTTATATTATTATTATCATGAGCCTTTTTTTTTTGCTTTTTTTTTTAAATTTCTTCGAAGAAAGATCACAGCCTTTTTTTTGTTAAATACTTGCGGAATGGCTCCCTAGGCAAGAAATACAGACCGGACTCTTAGGCAAGTATCATATAATCCTAGCTCTGTACATAATAATAGAATTTGTATAATCTGAAATTGTATTATTTTTAAATAGGTAGTATATGGAAGACGAATATTAACGAATTACAATCTTCAGCATTTCGATTTTTAGAAGATGCCGTAAATACCTACATTAAAGTAAATCCAATTCTTTCCGAGCTTAAATCTGAAGTATTAAAAGATCGTCATTGGAAGCAATTATTCAAAGCACTTGAACTTGAAATTGTTTCAATTTATCTGAAATTCAAAGTGGCTAATGAGTAAAAAATAACGGTCTCAACGAAAAGAAAAATGACTGGAAATTATTTCGTTTGCAAGACCCTCGCCGCAAAGAAAAATCTCTTGCTGTGCTAACCCAAAACATTCAGACTTTTACTACGCACATAGTTTACTTCCTAATCAAATATATTGCTGGCTGTTGGGGTGTTAGTTCGGCTTTTTTTTTCCGCTTTCAAGCATCGAAAAGAAGTAGGGGAGCCCATTATTGGGTTAGGAATCGGATTTTTCCTCTCTGCATTGCCATAATTACCATGCTTCAATATTTACATTGCAAAAAAGATCTAAAATTCCAAAAGCCGCTGGAAAAAGAAACAGAAAAAGAAAACTTTTTAGTCAGCCACCGCGATTTGATTAACAAAAAAGGTGCTGAATATGAAAAAAATTACACTCGTTCGCTAGAAAATCCTACACTGCCGAAAATGAGCGAGATTGGACTTTTACTTTCTCTTTCGTGAGCATAAAAATTTAGTGGAAAATAATTTTTCGACCGGCCAGAAGCAGCGGAGATCTTGACAGTTTTTTAGCAACTAGTGAAAACAAAGAAATATTTATTTTTGACGAAGCTGCGTTTATGCTGGTGGAAAAGTTGTACAGGAAATAAGAAAAGAATGCAATTGTGAATTTTTTGAAAATCTAAGAGATTTTACTGAAGATATAGGACTTAATGGTCTTACTGGTGGTTTATTCAATCTTGGAACTCAAATTGCTGGGCACTTAGCAGCCCGGGAAATTGCCAGACATGGCCGAAAAATGATTAATGACGCCAAGGTCCTGATTAGAGTTGACCAAACCATAAAAGTAGGAAGCAAAGTGTATGCAACCTATGAGGACACAAAAGAAAAAATTGGATATATTGTTAGTACTTGTCATGGTCACCATAAAGCGAGGGGAGAAGTTATGACAGCAATTGCCCAATCTATCAAGGATTTTGTTAAAATTTCTTTATTATAGGTGAAAAATCCATTTTTTTTATGTTAGTTCCTTTTTTGTTTCATTATTTCTCATTATTTTTTCCTATTTTATGTTTAAAACATACAGTAATTATAAAAAGTTTGGTTCTCTTTTTTTGCTCGCCTCAAACGACTATTATCTCTTTTTTTGGGATAGTTTTTTTTACATTAAATTATTTCTTTATTTCTAAATAGTTGAAACTTTTTTCCTATTTTTAATTCGGTCTAGATTTGGGAAAAATTTTTTAGCCGATTGTGGTCTTTTCAACGATTTTTTCCTTTTATGCTTATGTAAGTCCTTTGTCGACAATTATCATAAAATTTGAGGTTAAAAATTAAAGGTCCGCAGTTAATAAATGATTATTTTTAAGCACACATTCCGAAACAAACATTTGGATACGGCTCGTATAAAGTTTAGCTAAGCACGTAAATACTGTACAACAAAGCGCAGTGCAACCTAACCTTTCAATTAATAATTACGACCACAAAATGCATATTAATAAGTTTTTTTGCTACTTTTTGTTTAACCACCCTAGCATACCCCTAAAAAAAAGTTACGAAACTGAGTTTAAATTTTCTGAACTAAAGTTCCGTTTTCGAAATTACAAGAATTATGCTTTACTGAATAGCAGAAAATTATATTAAAATTTATATACACTACAATTTGAATGTAAAATTCGAATAAGTTGATTATTATATATATGCATTAATTGATTCGCTACAATTGAATTTTGCAGAATAATTCATACGTTTTAATAATTGTATTAGCTATTTTGACAAATTATTTGTACTATATTGCATTATTCGTAAATGTAAAAGAAACAACTACATTATATAATTGAAACAACTACATTATATAATTTATTCCCAATAAAATGTATTTTTATTTCTTCCCGTCCAAGTTTTTTTGGATTTTTTTGCATTTTCATACCCTTTTAGATCATTAACCATTCGTTCTATCGGGTTAAAATTTGATTCGATATTTTTCAGCCATTTTTTTTGCTTAGGGTGCTCAGACGACTTAGAAATAAAAGTATTTGCCTATATAAAATTTTAGTATTAATAATTATATTATATTATTAAATTATAAATTTACAATACCTCATTTAATATTTTTGATAGCCGTTCAGCAATTTCGTCTGCATTTTCATTATCGCTAGAATTTGTTTCGTCTGTTTTTTCAGCAATTATTTCATTATCTGAAGTCAGATTCATATTTTCATGCCATAAATTTGTGAAATTGTTGCTTATTACTTTGTCTTCTTTAATTAACTTCCAAATTGTTTGGTCAGTTTTGGATATAAGCGGATAGGTTTTATTTCGACATACCTTTAATGTAAAGTTTTAGTTTAATATATATACATATCGATCTGAATTGCAATAAAAATAAATTTATACTTTATGAAAAAAACCACTATCCATCATTCCAACAGGTGCGACAAGATGTTTGCATATAAAAAATCTACTTTTTAAAAATGAGGCGCATGAACAAATCCAACGATTATAATCAACGAAATATTTGTCTTTGTTTATAACTTGTTTTAATGCTGCTTTTTTCCATTCCAATTTAATATCTTTGCGCCATGGTGATAATTTCCGACCATTAATAAGGAGATTATATCGTTGAATTTGTCCAGGAATTATTTGACTAATAAGGATAAAACAGACAAGATCTAAGCGTGGTCGATTGAACTTGTAGAAATAGTCACGTTTTAGAGTTCTCCAGTGTGATTCAACAATCATTGTTGTTAGCAATGGTGATATTTCAGAATTTGAAGATGTAGCCCACAACTTCCAACGACTATCACGATACCATTCATTCCATAGGTAACACCATACATCAAATAAGTCATTCGTGTAACAAAACTCAAACATTTCTTTAATCGCAAGTGCACGTATTTGCTGTGGATCATTAATGAATTCTTTATTATTAGTTGGTAATAGCATGTGTTGGCGTAAGTGCTTTTCCACAAGGTCGAGGATTATATTTCGATAAAATTGTACACAAAAAACTTTAGAATTAGTTTTTTGGTTTGATGATTGTACATTTCGTGTGTTTATCCATGCTGGATCAATAAAAGAGCATTGACGATTTGCTTCAGTAGCATCATAAGAAATATTACTTGATGTTTTTGATGATGAAAGTTTCTGTTTGATAGCACGACTCACATGCCATTTGCAAAGTTGTATATTTACATCTTTCCATACGGCCTGAGCACTTGAGATCTGTGCAAACATTTGCAAAGTTGTATATTTACATCTTTCCATACGGCCTGAGCACTTGAGATCTGTGCAAAATCCTTATCGGATAAGAATGTTTTAATATTATTAACACCATGATTGCGCAAACATAAAAACCATTTGGTTAAAATTGATCTCATATCACTGTTTTTATTGGAAGCAATATAAAGGTAAGAAACTGGAAATCCTGTATAGTCAATAGTCGCCATTAGAACATAAAGTTCATATTTTAATTTGTTTGTTTTGTAAGTAGCGTCAACTAAAAGACACTCATATGCCATTTTTGGCAAAAAAGAAAAAAATGGTGTTAAAAATGCAAATGAATCAACTGGCTCTAATGAACGAAAAAGAAATAAATAATTTTTTTCTTGTAATAAAAGTTGGGCCGATAAAGATTCACTATCATGCCTTTTATACCGAATTATATTGGCTTTTGACCACCAATAATAGACCTGATCCGTAGTTAATGTCTTAAATCTATCCATTTCATTTATTACAATTTTTTTATATAATTCGGATGCTGTATAATCCAAATTATTTGTAATAAATTCTTTTATTTCATTTGTGTTGGTAATATTTTCTGGTCTTGTATGTAAAAGTTGGTGATTTATTTTAATAACTGCAAGGTTGCTCTTATTATCTACTTTAATTGAAACATTGCCGTTACAGTCATATCGATTAAGTCTGGGTACTGTGTCACGTTGTTTTTCTTTATCTAAATGTTTCCGTGATTTTTTAACAGTATCTATACGGCAATTACATCTATAAATAACTGTAACACATTTCATTTTTTTGTGCATAATTTTGGTGTGATATATATAACGATACCCATCACCAGCTTGAACTTTTTCAATTAGCTTATTTGCAATGGAAGATTCGGATAAATCGCTGCTTTCTTGAAAATCTAAAAGGTCTGTAAAATCAACACAATACTCGAAAAAGAATCCAGCATCACCCTCTAAATTTTCATCGAGTTCCGGTATTGAAATTAATGAATCGTAGATGGCTTGTGTTAGATTACTTGAAGGAATAGAATTTTCCTTTGAGTTAAAAATTTTTTTTCATTCTCTTTTTCATATCGCCGTTTTGAATTTGTTCTTGCACGTTCTAAACATTCATTACAGCTCCTTTTTTCTTCAGAAAAATTTTCGATGTTCTTAAACGAGTGACAATTTTTGCAATGCTTGGTTATTTCACTTGACATTGTATAATGTAATCAGCAACGTTTGAGAGAAAAGCAAAAAAATTTATTTTATTAAAAGTTGATTATTATACAATAATAATCGTCGTCATTATTACTGCATAATAAAACCTGCATTTTAAATTTAAACTCAGTTTCGTAACCTTTTTTTAGGGGTATACTAGGTTCGTGTTTTTGTTTATTATTCGGACTTTCATCAAAAAAGCTTCGGGTATTTTCTAGTTACTACACCTATACATGTTGGCAAAATCCCGACTTACTATAGTTTGGGATTTGTCCGTCATCCCAAATCCCAAATCCCAAATTCTAGTATTACTAATATCTCAAAAACTTTATTAATAATCTTTATTTAAACAAATCATATATATTCTTATAGTTATAAATAATATATTTACAAAATATTAAGATTATTTATTTGATTTAATCTTTTATAAATAGCAATTGTTTTTTTATTATTTGGAATTTGTCCGGGTTTTGCCAGCATGTATAACTACACCCCTTTTTTTTAGAATTTTTATAATACAATTGTATGCTTAACTTATAATATCATGAATAAAAATTTTGATCAATGGAGGATCTTTTTACGGTAAAACTAGTTTAGCCAAGAAATTGTTAAACTTAATCTTAAAACTATATTTTAACCACAGATAATTATATGGACTTTGTTAACCCCCAAAAATTGACAGCGGTTACTCTCTTAACAAATCATAAGTCTTTTAAATAAGAAAAAGGGTTGTATTCCCAAGGTTACTCACCAACCTACTAAGGGAGCAGATTTTAAAATAATAAGACATGATGGTCAACTGTTAAAAAGTCCTAATTATCCTTGAAGGCGTTCATAGTCTTGCTTTAAGCATCAATAAATTAGCAGATTGAAAATCTATGTGGACACGAGGTATTACAGACGTGTTGGGAGCAGTGTTTAAAATCTATATGCGGAATCTGCGGAACGCAGATTGAAACTTAATTCCGCAAGCAAAAAATTTTTTAAATCTGCGGATTTTATTATGTGTTGCGCATGTTGCACATAATTTTTTGATTTTTTTATTATGTTTACAAGAATTGCTAAGTTTTTCCGCATATTAAAATAAAATTGAATTTTAAACACTGGTTGGGAGTCCAAAAACTAAACTACTAGGACCTTTGAAATCTGACTTGAAAAAAAAGAATTTGAAGATAAATGAATCAAACATGTCAAGTTTCCTCATCAGCAATTTTTTTTTTTTACCAATGAAAGCTAAAGCTGACCTGGTGGTTACTAATAATGATCGACAGCAATTTCAGAAAGCAATCAAAAAAAATAAATTCACTGATTAACTGCTATTTTCAAAGCGAAACTAGATTTAAACAAATATTCGCACCAAAAGAACACATATATGATCAGCGGGAATTTTCAGAGGTATGATAATAATATGATGAATTTGGTAACTAAATAAAAACTAGCTGAGCGTTGCCCCGGGAATGAGGTTTCTTATTTTTTTTGACACTTTTAGGCCTAAGGCCACGCAAAGTTGATTTTCGTTTTGCATTACCAGCCGATCCATTTTTTCAATTTTTCAAAAAAATTCTTTTTTTTAGATCCCAATTCTCATCCGGTGCCACCCGTTGAAGATCTTATTTTCCCATAATTGTTCGATAAGACTGACGGAAAAAATATGACTGCTGGCCCAATTTTTTGATTCCTTGTTGTACAAAATGAAAAATTAACTTTAATAACCTTAGATGTGAACATTATTCTATTTTTTAAATTAATTAAAAAAAATCCGACCGACAACCTATGTTTTCAGATTCCATGTAATGCAAAACGAAAAATCAACTTTGCGTGGTCTTATATAAAATCACGATATTTGCGCTGTCCCTATGAACTGTCCGTAGACTCTCCGAAACCCTAACCATCCCTAACTAACGACTCACGTGGATTGCACTGTCCTAAGAACTGTCCGTAGATTGTCCTATTTTGTTACTCTCCACATCGCATCTGATTTTTTGTCTCGTGAATGATGTTGATTGGCCTGAATAAGTAGGTATGATTTATTACATACGTACGTAAGTTACAATTAACGATCCTGCTGCAACTCAAAATTTTTATTCATGAAACCATGCTCTGTATCTAATAAAAAAAATTTTGGCATATAATTTTTTTTTCTAATATTATCTTAAATCATAATAAGTAAGTTTTTTTGACCAATGAAAATTTAGCGCAGATCATTATAGACTGCAGATTTTTAGTATTACAAATTGCTAAAATTGTGTCAATGAATTTATACAGCTCTTTAACAATTATTAATTTATTTAAACATCAAACAATTTAAGAATGCATATTTGGAAATGGAGAATTTGATAGATAATTATAATAAATATCACAATATATTTCATCAAGCAGATGGCGCAATAATACTGTATCTAGTAATAGTTGTAAAGTTTTCTCAAAAAAGTACAATAAAAATATGGTTTTAAGCAAGCTTGTGTTTTGTCAAAAGTATACATTAGAGAACTTTATAAATGATGTAAGTTTCATTTTACATTATATTCCAGTAAAAAAAGTCGTTTATTACAAAATTAATTACGATTAATATAATCCATGTATATATATATGTATATTTAGTTAAAACAATATAAAAAAGTAGACTTACATGAAACCATTTTAAAATTCATGACGGTCATCAAGCAGAGCGTAAATGAAATAATCTTTATTCATGAGTACGCCTCGGATGGAACGCTTCGTCAATATTTAAAAGAAAATTTTAATAAAATTAATTGGAATGATAAGTTACGCTTTGCAAAGCAACTTGTTAGTGCCGTAAAATGTTTACACGACAATGATTTAATTCATTTAAACTTGGTATGTTTTATTTTAAAAAATTATTTTTCTAAGCAATTATAATTATTATGCTAAACTATTGTTTTAACTGTTCAGAATTCCAGAAAAATATTTGTGAATAAAGGGGATATTAAGATTTATATATTTAAAAATAAGAATACGTTTCCGAATATATTTAAATATGTTCAGTATACAGATCCTCAATATTTACAAAATATTGAAACCTACAAACTTAACGAAAGCTCCGATATATATAGTATTGGAGTTCTTCTTTGGGAGATTTCAAGTGGAATTATTCCATTTAAAACTGAATCATATTGCATTTCTAATTTACTAAATGCAATTGTTAATGGTAAACGTGAAGATGCAATATCTGGGACACCCAAAAAATACATCATTATTTATACAGGTAGGATAATTTTATTAATATTCTATGTTATTAATTATAAAATATTATAATTAATGTGGGTGTTGTTGTTTTTTTAGAATGTTGGCAGCATAATTCAAATCAACGACCAAACATTCAATATATTTTCAATAATTTAGATATTATTAATTGTAATGATATAATTACGGAATGTAATAAGAATGTGAACAAAGACAAATTAATATCAGAAATGGAAAATTCAAATTCAACAGAATCATTGAATTATTATACTAACTTGCGTGATAAGACAGCAAAAGAATTAACGATAATTTCTTCAATTATAAAACTTTTAAATGAAAATAATACGGTTAATAATGATAATCAAAATAATTTATTAAATTTAACAAGTTTTGTGCCAACTTCAAATGTTACCAAATCAATCCCAATTTCTTTAGTTAATGAAAATAATATTAACGACAAGCAGAAATTTCTTTATGACTTAAATCAGTTAATTATGACACAGATTAATATACAAGGGATTATGAATGAGTCGGAAAGCTCTATAATCTATTGCTTAAAAAAATACATAGTTGAAAATAACAAAAATCCAAAAGACATTCTCGAACAATATAATAATTATAAGTATAGATATTATTTTACAAGCATTATTGGATTCTTTTATGAATATGGAATTGGAACAATCATCGATTACTATAAAGCATTTCAAATGTATACACAAGCATCTAAAAATTTTAATTCCTTAAATAAACTGGATAATCTTTTAAAAGAAAATCAAATTATTGGGCTAATTTCTCTTGGTTTACTTTACCTTCGTGGAAAAGGTGTTATAATAAATCAACAAAAGGCACTACATTTATTTTTAAATTCAGTCAGCGGTTCAAGCTCTGGGAAATTTTATATTGGATATTGTTATTATAATGGCTATGGAATTATTAAAAATAAATCATATTCCTTTAAATGGTTCTTAAAATCTGCCGAAGAAGGAAATGCAAGAGCACAAAGTGAAGTCGGAGATTGCCTTATGTATAGTGTAGGAACTTCTATTGACAAAGAAAAGGGATTGAAATGGTACGTGAAATCAATTGAAAATGGAAATTATTTAGGATATTGGAATGCTGGTTATTATTATGAAACAATACAAGATTACGCAAAGGCCTTTGAGTGCTATGCAAAATCTGCTGAAGGAGGAAATTCCGTAGCGCAATATAATCTTGGTCGTTGTTATCTATTTGGCATAGGAACTTCCATAGATAAAAAAAAGGCTTTTGAATGGTATTTAAAATCAGCAGAAGGAGGGTTCAGTCTTGGAAAGGAGAATCTTATTGACTGTTACCAAAAAGGCATAGGAACTACGTTAGACAATGAAAAGGCCCAAGAATGGTTAAATAAATAAAAATCTAGATCGGTGCTCAATTTTTAATTAGCGGAAAATGTTTTAGCCGGATAGAGTTGCGATCTCGATCAATACTGAAACTTTTATTTTTCAAAAATATAAACAGCATATATCTAATTAGGGTAGTTTTTCAAAAATATAAACATCATATATCTAACGTATAATATTAAGTCATAGTAAGTTCAGTTAACTTTCTTGTAAGAAACTTATTTTATATTATAAACATATTATAAATATATTAGCAGGTTATGAAATATATGATTTGGTTTGTTACACAATCACGGATGGGTGAAATTCTACGTATTGTTTTTATTATTTAATAATAATATTGTTAATATATAAAAGATATTATGAACCATATTTTAGCAAAAAATATAGGTTTTCTGTAAAGCGCCCTAATTGTAATATGAGATTGAATAATCAGATTATGGAATATAAATGTTATTATAGCTAGTTCAAGATACAAACTATACTTTTAGAATTGCAGTACTTTTTTTTCTTTTTTTTTTTTTTACAAATATTATAAGTATTGTAAACTGAATGACAGAGAAAATTAAATAATATACCAAATACAGTATATCAGGCCATTAAATTGGTTGATTTAATCTTCGACTTAAACATTTAAACAAGACCACATTCAAATATGAATTATTTGCATTAATTTATTTATCTTTTACCATATTGCGGTATTATAACATATACCTGATTTTAGGAGGGTTCTTCTTAACAAAATATCATGTTTATTGATATACAGTAATATATACGCATACAAATTTTATCATAAGGGGAGAATATTTACAATTTACAAAAAATCAGGTAATAAATGATACTTCCCTCAGAGGTATTGTCGCAATGCCTTAATTGGTCGTAATTCTAACGAATTGCGGCAAAAAATGCCGTAATTGCTATAATTACGACCAATTACAACATTGGGACAACACCTTTAACTTCCCTAAGTTAAAGCTGGAATTAGATATTTAAATTTTCATTGAATGGACTTATACCATGAAAAAATTTTATTTAATTCATTTGTACAATAAATGTTCTAGTTGCTACGATAACCAAAACAAAATACATGTAAAAGAAAAATATTTAATTCGTGTTATCCTTTATCTGTTATGATAATAAAGAAAAATACGAATCCAAAGTTTGTTTTATTATTGTTTATAACCCTTTATTACTCATAAAACAGTCTAGTAACGCGGAATTAAAATTTTTATTACAGTCATACCTGGGTAGGACCCGAACAATCTATATGATGTTATATTTAAAAAAATGCTAATATATGTCCTTTTTTAAAAAAGGTTATATTTGAAAAGTAGGTATTGGGTAAAAAGGTTATATTTGACAACAGATAATCAACTAAATAGGTATATTTGAAATTATGGTAATGGGATAAGTATTATAAATCTTATATTTGAAAAGTGCTAATCAAAAATATAAAGTAAGTTGGTAAGTTATGTTTTTTTTTTAGAAAATGTTGTGAAGTGTTTCGTTTTTTTTTAGAAAATGTTGTGAAGTGTTTCGTTTTTTAGAGAATGTTGTGTAGTAAATTTTTTTTAAGAACAGATCTATATTTCAAAAAAGGATAAAAAATGACTAAAATGTTTATCTAGTATTTGAAATAGATTATATATGCTAATATAAAAGTGCTAACAAAAAAAAAATTTACTATGATGCCCAAATATAAGCTCATATTAATTGTTCGGGGTCCTACCTGGGTCATATCATCCTTTTTTCCCTATATGTTTTTTTTTAATTTTTTGGAGACATGAGTAAGGTTGGAGTATACTAATATATAAAATATATGAAAAAGGAATTTATTCTGCTTAAATACGGAGATATAACTAAGGTAACAACTAAGAGGGAATATAACCCAGTGGAAATATAACTTAGTAAATTCTCCGTAGTATGATAATAAAATTCGAAAGAAACCAAAATTAAGATGATACCTTTGAAAAACTTCATCAAAAGTTAAACATTTTACAATACTATAACGCAAAAAAATTACCAATGCACGATCAGACTCGGTTATACGTTGAGGATAATGTCAAAGTCAGGTAAAATCGGTCAAATGTGATCATATATGGCGTGAGCTGGTTTTGCATGATCTGTAAAAATCTCTAGAGTAATTGTAGTTAAGAAAGTAGTATAGTATATTGCGCTTTGTCGAATTACTGTTACGGAGTAAATTAAATACATAGGTGGAAAGGATCAGGATCTAAACGATATGTCAGTAAAGAGTCAAGCGTCTAGAGTTCGCGCAAGTAGCCTGCAAACTACAGGACGTTATTCGAATATAACCTTTAAATTTTTGGTTAAAAAGAGGTAAAAATGTTACCAAAATGACATGTGCTATAAAAACGATTAGAGAACTTATCATATAGCGATTAAACTATTTTATATCAATTTTCTAGGTAAAATTAAATATAGAATAATTTTAAACATTCACTTGCAGATTTTAACTTGACGACACTCAAATACCAGGAACGGAAATGCAATAAAGTGTATGACTATATGACAATTTAAATGGCATTTGTCCACAAAACCTTGCATCTAAGTAAGCAATACACACGTTAAAGTAAGAATGTAAATGCCTTCACATTTTGCAAACTTCACAGGGTTAGTATAATACACACATATGTACGTATCATTCGAGTGATGCCAAATTGAAAAGTATTCAGTAAAGTACGTACTATAGATTTGCTTAAAGTATTAATTAAAGACACTTTATTTAAAAAAAAATAAATAAATAAAGTCCAAGTAACATAGTTTTACTTTTTCTAAATTACATTAAAATTTAAATTTAGATCATTATTAGTGAAGGATTTATGAATATAAGTTTTTTTTTATTTAGAGCATGAAAAACATTAACTACTTATTTTTTGAGATGATATTAAACAACATTAAAAAAAAAAACTTAATTTAATTTAAAAAATACGGTTCACCTTTATTCAAAATGTGCATATTTTAATATTTACTTATAATTTAAGAAAAATTTAAATTTCCGCCGCTAAGTATATAAAAATAATAATAAAGCTTGAAATTTATAACTAATTTATTTTTTGACAAATAAGATAAAAAATTTAAACAAGTAAATTTATTTTTAATAAAATAAAGGGATAATCTATAAACTTCAAAAAGAATTAAAATTTAAAAATAGCTGTTAATTAACTTTCTTAGATAGCACCAAGATTACAATAAAGCTAGTGTGACATTCTTAGAAAGAGTCTCTGCTAATGCTTTTATCTCCTAAAACAGAGGTTATCATTTCTAAGATTCGAAGAAACTAGAGTGATCTTCTTGCAAAGAACCTCTGCCAATACTTTTAAAAGTAAAAGCATTAGCAGAGGCTCTTTGCAAGAACATCACTCTAAACTCTTAGAATCTTAGTAATTATCAAATTGGTTCTAAGGATGAAAAAATATTAATAGGAAATCCTTGTAAAAACATTGTCTTGGTTTCCTCAAATTTTTTATGTAATGAAAATAGTTCTCGTGTTTTTTGTAAGGCACAAATAAAATAATGATATCTTATCCCAAGGCATTTGAATAATGGTTTCCCACCTGTAATTTCTATGAAGATTACTCCGAAGTTACAGATATTATACTTCTTATTAAGTTTATATTTAGGGTTAATTAAACATAAATGCGCCCTATGAATAGTTGAATTTAAAGTCATTGATGTCTCATTTATCTGTTCGGCTAAACCAAAACATATAATAGTCGACTGTTCATTATTAGATAAAATATACGGGGTTTATTAATTAATTATGAAAAGTTTGCAATCATATAATGTAATATACTTACAAGAAACAGGTTTAAAATATTATGCAAGTACCGTACTATCTCTTTGGCAGTATGTAATTTATTCATCAGCTGCATTTTTATCCTTAAACTTCCAATTTCTACGAATTTGTGAAACCAAGTTATAATCTTTTACTTTCAAAAGTCCTTTTTTTTTAAAAAAGAAAAAAAAAAAGAAATAATACGCACCCTCCGTAACTTCATATAATACAACTTTCTCGAGCCAATCTTCTGAAGAAACGTTTACCTTATCCCTTACTTGGTCTTGCTCAACGTGCATATATACTGCATAAGTAGTACAGAAACATTATTTGTTTTAATTTTACTATATTTGGTGTGATACCACATTTGTATAACGGACACTAGGAAAAAAAGTAATTTGTCTTACCATTACTGTTCTATTAAATATATATTAAATTAAACTTTTGTGAGAAAAAATTTTTAAATATAGGAATTGGAATTCTTACGTTACAATTATTGTGAAAATAGCTTAATTCGTTTTTATAACTAGGAAACAGGAACTATTGGTACCTGAACACAAAGTTTTATTTTAGAATTTTTTATAATCAAATTAATGTTATCCGACATTTTAAATTGTATGCTGCATGTTCCAATGCAAGTTTCAAATAAAGAATTCTAAAGCTTGCCAGCTCTAAGATTAATTTGGGCAGCACTACGACATGGTGACAAAATAATTGGTGTGATTGGTTAATATGTATATGATGATCAAAACGTTACCCTGAACGTTTATTCATTATTTACGACGGCACTCATTATTCGATGCTTGATTTCATTTTAGTAAACAATCTGAAGCTATTATTTTTAATATAAACTTTAACTTACTAAATAAATAAATATTTTAGTATTGTATGTTTTTATAAATTGCTATTTTATATACAGTATTTTATTTGAAAAAAAATTAAATTTTTTGGTATTACGTGTATGATAAGGTTTGGGTTTTGGGTTATTTTTGTTATTGTTATATATAGCAGTAAATAGAAGATTTTTTGGATTTTTTTTATAGTAAATTTCTAAATTTTGATCAAAATAAATCAACTAAACACAAATTTGAAAAATTTTTTATATATTTTCTATACAAACCCTTTGTATTATCTATTTATAAATAGCTTGAAATTCTTTTTATTTGTTAATTTATATAAAGTTTTTTAGTATAAAAAATCTAAATTTTAATCTACCTACTTATAAAATATTGCAAATCATAGTAATTACTAGGAATAAAAAAGATTTAATTAGTTTGGATTGGTTTAATATATGCAGTTGCTACAAAAATTCAAATTTTCGATCTTTAATAAATATTAGTACAGGTCATACTAAGCTATACTAGATAAAAATCAAGTTTCTAATAGATATCTATTTTTATATATATATATGGATATAAAAATTTATCAATTGTTTAAGTCTAAAAGTCTCTGACTTGTATCTAAGTTCAAATAAGCAATAAAGAACCTAATAGAAATTAGCCGATTTTTAAATAAATGGCTAAGGTGCCAGATATTAATTCTAACCAAAATTTAAATATTTTAATATACAAGTCACTCTCGTTATAGTGAACTCTCGGTATAGTGAAGACTAATTAAAATCCCGATATAGTGAAGTTAAGCTCAATATAAAATTCTCTCAATATAGTGAATTTACTAATAAAACTCTCGATATAATGAATTTTTTAAAAATTTTTATTAATGGAATGGATCACTTCACTATACTCTATTATGTATTAGCGGGCCAGGTTGGGCCGGGCCTAATTTAAAATAAGTCCGGCCCAGCCCACCATTCCGGGCTTTTTTTTTCTGGGTCGGGCTTGGGGATAATCCAAATTATACCTCGATATTATCACATGATTAATTTGATTGGACAGTAAATGTAAACAAATCAGGAGATTTCACGTGATTTGATATTTAGACCAGTATCAGTAACCGCACCAGGGGTGCAAATCTTACGTTTTTGATACTCCTGCACTTACTTTTTTGATACTCCTGTATGTACCCCAAAATTACTTTACTTTTTCGATACCGATCTGCATACATACACGTGACTTGTGTTACACAAAGGCCCAGTGCATTGTTTTTGCAAAATAATTTTTGGTAACACGCTGCTAATGTCGTGTAACGTTACACAAGTCTAATTTTGCCCGGCATTAAGCTTAATGCTGGTGGGCACTATCATGACAATGCCCCCGGCGGGGTTAGAATAATTCCGGCCCACCCTAACCCTAAACCGGCATTAAGCTTAATGCTGGTGGGCACTATCATGATAATGCCCCCGGCGGGGTTAGACATAATTCCGGCCCACTCTAACCCTAAATCTAGTAGTACCCTAACCCGGCATTAAGCTTAATACTGGTGGGCACTATCATGATAATGTCCCGGCAGGGTTAGACATAATTCCGGCCCACCCTAACCCTAAATTTAGGAACCCTAAAAACTAATTGTTCGAAGCAACATCCAATCCCAGTACATATACTAGTTACACGACATATCAATATGAATCTAGTATATGTACTGTGATTGGATGTTGCTTCGAACAATTAGTTTTTAGGGTTCCTAAATTTAGGGTTAGGGTGGGCCGGAATTATGTCTAACCCCGCCGGGGCATTATCATGATAGTGCCCACCAGCATTAAGCTTAATGCCGGGCAACATTAGACTTGTGTAACGTTACACGACATTAGCAGCATGTTACCAAAAATTATTTTTGCAAAAACAATGCACTGGGCCTTTGCGTAATACAAGTCATGTATATGTATGCAGATCGGTATCAAAAAAGTAAAGTAATTTTGGGGTACATACAGGAGTATCAAAAAAGTAAGTGCAGGAGTATCAAAAACGTAAGATTTGCACCAGGATTCTAGACACTTTTGTAGTAACGTGACGTGGCGCATGAGAATTTACCAATCGGAGAACGTAAATTTTGATCGTCCCGTATCAGTCTGACATCAAAACAAAACATGTGTACAAGAAGAAAAAAAGAGAAAAGAGCGAAAATGCTCGAAAACTAGTGTTTAAATTGGCCTTAAAACCCACATAAAAATGTCCAGAACACGATTTTACATATATATAGGGACCTTCTAAGGTTATATACACGAACCCTAACCCTAACCTTAACAATAAAGCCAAAAAGTTAATCCGAAGACGCCACACCACGTGATGGTCACGTTACTGCAAAAGTGTCTAAACTCCTAGTGCCAAAAATTTGGTGTAACATAACATGATCAATCTCAAAGTTTGCATATAAAACCACTTTTTTGAACTAGCAAAAAGTTTTTCCTAAGCGATTTTAAAATATAAAAACCTAAACCCAAACCTTAACTGAGCACCCACTCTAACCCTAATCTAACATAAATGAACTTAAAAGAATTTTGGTACTGATCACGTGGGCAAAATTTTATGTCGATACTGGGTATTTTTAAGCACCCCAGTAGCACTGACAGATTTTCACTGATCTGCAATCTAGAACATTCGATTTACATAATAACGAGTCACGTTTTGATGTAACGTAACACAAGCAGAAAGATCAAAACAAAACGTTTGCTTTTTTAAAAATCGCTCATATCATAAAAATTTGCATAAGAAACCACTTTCTGTGCTCTAACAAAAAAATTTCCTTGAACAATTTTACTAAAAGAACCTTCTAACTCTAAGTTTAGCATAGACCCTAACCTTAACTTATACGAGTTCGAAGATTTTTTAGTGACAATGTTCTAGATTGCAGATCAGTGAAGATCTGACGGTGCCACTGTGGTAGTGGGGGAATTTTTAGTGATATCGATCACATTGTTTACCACCAAAATTACTAAGTGATAAAAACGATGTTGATAATTCGTGATAATCACTGGGTACTGTTCTTAAATCTTCTCGGGCTTGGGCTCAAAAATATATTCTGGTCTTGATTTTGGTCTCAACCAAGCCAGGCCCGACCTGGCCCCATTCTCCATTACTGACTCAATAAGAGCTTTAGTAAAATTGTAATCTATCAATGTGATTATATATGTATAGTATTGTACAATATACAAATTAAAATATTATTTTAGTAATTTTGTCTATTTTAAATCCTGACCCGTTTGACCCGGGTTAGGTTAATTTTTGACCTGTGACCGTCGGGTCGGGTGACTCATACTGTCAACTGACACCAGGTAATACCTCTACTTCACCCTTGGAGCAACTGACTAGAGTTGATTATGATAGCCTACTTTATGATCTAATCTAATTTTACAACCCCTTATAGTGTTTGCATAGCCCTAGTACCGCTAGTCAAGCAGCATTTGCAGCTGCTCAGACCAGGTTGGTGTTGCCAATCCCTCTCTGAACTTACATACTCTTTATATGGGCTTCCATCTCTAGATTTTGGTATTCACAGTTAGTACCATTGGAAGTTATTCTACGCCACTATTCGGGATTTGCTAGCTACCTTCTGGATTTACACGTTAATTTCATTATTTCGCAGTGATAGGCCCAAATAAGTGCCCATGAGCTAGGTTTTACTTTTATTATACCCGTAACGGGACGGTACAACCGGAATTACAGAGTTCTATTAGTTCTATCTCCAATACCAAATTAGTCACAATTAATCATACGATTAATGCTTTTCTGATTGTTTAGTAGGATCTGAACTCTGGCCCTATAAGAAAAATGGACCGTAAAGGTACGGGTTGGCTGAGTAAAGGCACGGGTTTTGGTGGCACAGATTTTTGGCCCATGGTGGACCGTATGCCCGTACAAAATGGACCGTTAGTGGCTTGGGTTTTGCAACACTTTACTAGTCCAAATGGCATGGGATTTGGCCAGGTAATTAACGTGAATTAAAGTGTGATAAAAAAAATATACATACAAGTAGATTACATAAATTTATATTAACAATTAATACAATATAAACAAACTAACAACTGCTCATGTATCGAAATTTTGCAAGGAATTTTTTTTGTTAAGACACCCAGAGCAGTTTCATTAGTGAAATTATGAGATATCACAATTTTTTTTAAAAAAATCGTATATTGATCTTTCGCTCTTTGTGAAATGAGCCAACACGTACCACCTTCGACACGTATCATTCCGTGAAATGAAGGTGCCATTACGTATGATGTGTCATAACGTGCCACCTCTCCTGTACTACTTTTTACTGTAATATTCTGTCAACAGCTCTATACGTACCACTCCGACCATGCCATTTTGTAGATTCCGGTCACAACTCGTACCACACCCCGGACCACCTTTTTTATAGGGTGGGTTCGCCATCTAGGGTCCCCATCAGTGTTGGAAATCATATGTTCACAATGTTCACAGTGAACATAAATTTTTTTAAAAAATCAATGTTTTTTATATTTTATGTTCACATAGTATGAACATAAAAAATCATAAAATTTTATATTTTATGTTCACATAATATGAATATAAATTTTAATTTTTATAATTTCTTATTCATAATTTATTATTAATATAAAGATTATATTTACCATATATTTCAAAAATAAACTACCTTTTTTGGACGATTTTGAACACAAAAAATCTGTGAATAGCTTATTTTTAGATATAATCAACTTTTGGTCAATTGCAAATAGTCATTATATTATAAAGTCTAAATTCTACTATGTGAACATATTTATTTTTGATGTGAACATTATAAAAAAAATTATGTTCACAAAAATCATAAAATTTTTTTTGAATTTCCAACACTGGTCCCCATAAACTAACAAGTATTTTAGATTAATGGGATCTGACTTTCGTTACTGCATGTTGACCTTCATATATTCTCAATGGGATTCAAATTTGACATTGTATTTTCGCCTCTCATAAGTTTTTTTGCGTAAAGTTTTGATTTCTATTATGTTTTTGTGTAACTATGTTAAACTTTTGGAGGCAACTGTCAATGCATAAAAAATTTTCTCGTGACTGTTGTCTAGTGTCTGAAATTGGATTGTGGAGTCTGCAGACCGCAACAAATTTTAAATTTCCGCAACCAAAATCTGAAGTGCATGTGCAAATTCCGCACATAAATTTGTAAATTTTACTTATAAATTTTGATTAAATGCTTATACGCGCAACTAAATTTTTATAAATTCTTATAATCCGCAACTATTTTTTTTTATTTAGTTGCAGCCCGCAACTAATTTAAAAATTGAATTTCAGACACTGCTGTTGTTCTGACAGGGCCACTACTACTTCAAAAATCAAATTATTACTGTCGTCCGACAGGCCTATCTAAAAGCAACTAAAAAACAATGATGTCGTCACGGCAGGACATTCAACCAAATCTTTAAAGCAATTGCAAAACCATTATACGCGGGTTGGGTGGGACAGGACAAAAAAATTAGACAAAATCAGGTTAGCAGAAAAAACAGAAACTACTTTATCTGGAAAAGACCCACTTCCCTTAAATATTGTAATTATTACTAATTGAAAATACTATGTCTTTACTCGCTAAAAGCTCAAATAAATCATATGATAACTCAATAAATCTATCAAGCAATAAATCAATCAAACAATAATAACTTATCGATAAATCTTGATAATGTATCATATGGCTAATAAACCCGTAATTGATCGAGACAAAATGTTGCACCAATAATTTCGTATTGGGAAGATAATAATCATAGTGATTACACGTGATATTAAAATTCAGTATCAAAACTGTGGACGGCTGCACATTATATATGGATACTGGTGCTCTGTAGGGTTCCTCAAATTCAAATCAAATTGACCCTGATTTGAATTTGATTTGATCCAAATATTTGAATTTGAAATTGATTTGAATTTGAACTTTTAATAGTAATTTTCAAATCAAATATTTGTCAAATCAAATCAAATTTGGCCATATTTGAATTTGATCAAATCAAATATAGTCAAATTTGAATTTGAATTTTGATCAAATATTTGATTCAAATATTTGAAGATCGAATCAAATTGCGGAACCCTAGTGCTCTGCGCCGCGCATAAGGCCATTTGAAGTTGACTCTTCGGTTAACATCACTTTTCCAGGATGCTCAGGGGGAGGGGGGTAAAATGAAACGCATATGAAACGAACATATAAAAATGAACAAAGGTGGCAATTTCATTGGTTGATATAAATCAGGTGACTAGCGAGAGTCATCCAGCGTTTTGATTGGTTGTTCGTTTTCAGGGAGACTTCAGCTGGGGGTGATGTTAACCGAAAAATTAACTTCAAACGGCCTATTGTTTTACATGTGCACAAAACAAGCGTATAAAAACCATATTCTTTGCATAATAAATATAGCATATTAAAACTTGAAACATCTTTGATTTTAAAATTTTAATGCTCAAATTCACGTGATCACATGATCTTCCGTATAAACACTGAGAACCTAACACCAACAGCATGCAGGATTTGACGTTTATGTGACAAAATTTAAGGTGCAGAAAAATTTGTTAATGTGTGCCCACCCCTTCTGCACATTACATTGCTTTTCAAATTACAGTGACAGTGATTTTTTATACATCACACCAGAAACCAGAAAGCTAGAAAAAATGCAAATTTGTGATTGGTTATAATTTTTTCTAGATTTCTGATTTCCGTATGATGCACGGAATTTGCTGAACACAGTAATTTGAAAAGCACTGTAAGGCCGTTTGAAGTTAATTTTTCGGTTAACATCACCCCCAACTGAAGTCTCCCCCACCTCCCCCGAAAACGAAAAGCCAATCAAAACGCTGGATGACTCTCGTCAGTCACCTGATTTATATCAACCAATGAAATTGGCCAATTTTTGTTCATTTTTATATGTTCGTTTCATATGTTCGTTTCATTTTACCCTCCTCCCCCCTCCCGAGAGTCCTGGAAAAATTATGTTAACCGAAGAATCAAATTCAAACGGTCTAATTTTGGACAATGATCACACGTAAGGCCACGCAAAGTTGATTTTTCGTTTTGCATTACATGGATTTCAAAATTCGGGGGATTTTTTTTTTTTTTTTT
>QKWP01001351.1:60635-76931 GCA_003550325.1 Gigaspora rosea | reverse complement strand
TAAAAAAAAAAAAAAAAAAAAAAATTGAAAAAATTGAAAAAATGGGACGGCGGGTAATGCAAAACGAAAAATCAACTTTGCGTGGCCTAATGATGCAAGTAAATTCAAATTTGACCAAAAAATATAGTCACTGTAATTACACATAAAGACATCAAAAATCAAATCTTCTCACGCATATATTACATATACGCATATACACAATAATAACTATCATAATAATATCATCACATTGTCCATGACTCCTAATCGAAATTAACAATAACTCCTTTAAATTGACAAATGAAAATTGGCATAAACAACATTAAAAAAGTAGAGGAAACCATCTCTCCTACATTTCATGCTACATAAGAAACGTGATCGTACAGTATAATTAGCTTTTGTAACTTTAAAGCAAACATTTTTATTGAATGTATATCTATTCAAAAATCAAATAAAAAAAATATTAAAAAAAATTGCAAAATTAATAACACCCCATATATGGAATAAATAGACAAATTTAAGGAAAAAATAGAATACAAAAATAAAAAAAAAACGAGTTTTAAATCAACTTCAAGGTACCAATCAAAATGTCAGCAATGCAATTTTGTGTATAAAATAGTGATGTGCCACTTATATGATACCTGAAAATTTTAGCGTACAGTAGGGTCCCTAGTGCGATGCGAAATAAAATGCAAATTATGCGATGCGATTGGTTCAAATTATGCGGCTAATGCTTTACGTTCAGAATTATGCGAAACGATCGTAAAATTATGTTAAATTATGCGATTTTTTTTACTATTAACCACGTGATAAATTTACTCAATCTGGATTGGTCAATTTCTTTCAGAATTTTGAATGTATATATATGTTGTGCCTCAGATTAAAACTTGCGTCAGATTGAATCAAATGACTATCAATTGACCAGCATTAAATGATCGGCAACAACTGGCCTAAACTAACTGCTAAATTTGTCGTAATTTTACCCCAACACTAATCTAATTTAGGCCGGGTATCATCTGATGCAAGGATCGACAACATATATAAAAAAAATTGCGCTCAAAATTTTTTATATTAAAAATGATCAATCACAGGCACTATTTACTATTATGCGATTTGGGCCAAATTATGCTTCGCATATGCGATGCTAAAAATTGGCTCATTATGCGCATCGCATCGCATCGCATAAAACTAGGGTCCCTAGCGTACAGTACGTACAGCATTTTACTTATTTGCGCGGGTAACACAAACCAAAAAAAGAAAATCCGATTTTGTAAATAAACTAAGTGCGTGAAATAAAAATTTAGGGTTAGGGTCTTAACGTTAGAGGCTGAGGTTAGCGTGGTGTTTAATATAAGTAAAATTTCATTCCCGTCATTTTTAATTAGTGCACCAAGATCGATTTAAACATTAGTTTTTGCGTATTTTCGCTTTTTTCTTCTTTTACGCGTGTTCGAATTCTTCGTCGGGCTGATCCGGAATAGTCAAAATTTGCACTCTCCGATTGGCTATTTCCTCTCCAGGAGCTTGTATTACCCGTAGTTCTTTCCTGGCTTCTGATTGGCTGGCAAATGTGATCGGCAAAAATTTTAGCGTACAGTACGTACAGTACGTATAGTACGGCACATCACTAGTATAAAAACATATGCTTTTTTATTTAGTCATTTCCACTTACACTATTATAGTATTAAGTTTTTCGTGGATACTTGCGCCATGATTCATTCCATATATGGAATAGATTGACACATTCAGAGAAAAATTAAAATATAAAAAACGAGGTTTAAATCAACTTTGAGGCACTACAGTACTAATTAAAAGTATCAGAAATGCAATGTTGCATGTAAAGACATTTGTCTTCAGCCATTGCTACTTATCCAAACTACTGGCCTTTTCTCTAATTTTAATAATTTCCTTTTTGGTTTATGTTACATACGAAATAAGTAAAATGTCCGGGGTGATGTTACCTTCATTTTGTCGACAATTTTTTTATGAAAAATCAGGCAAGAAATTGGTTTAATTAAACGGAAATCTCCGATATCTTTACAGTAGGTTTTGTGCTCTGTACTGCATATGCAAAATTAGCCCTCTAATTTTTCTTCAAACTTTTTTGATTTCCCTAGTTTTCCCTAGATGGATTTACGTACTAATGCGCCTCTGTAACACAAACCAAAAAGGAAAATTATAGTAAATACGTGCAAATACACTAAATTAAAAAACAGTTTTTATGTGCAAAATTACATTTCAGGCACTTTTAAATTAGTTCCTCGAAGTTGATTTAGACAATCATTATTATTTTCATTTTGCCTATTCATTCCGTATATGGTTTGTATCACAAACGCAAGTAAGTACGCATACGCATTTCATAGTGCTAAGGGGTGAGATTATTGTGCAAAATGCAGAAACACGGTAACCTATATAAATATATTATAACATGATATTAATATTCATCAACAGAACTGTGCAGTTGTAATCGCTAGGACCGAGCAGTATCCTTGGCACGTGCCTCTCATTTACAAACCGATTTGTAGTTCATTTTGAAAAATGGACAAAATATTTATGAACCACAGAAGAATACAGTGGTTTTATAAAAATAGCATACGTTATACACATTACAAATTTTACAAGAATAAGAAATAAAATATTTTTAAAATTTGATTAACTTTCGTTTTATAAAATTATAGCAATTTGAAGCTGTACAGTCTCTCAACGTAATGTTATATATTTTTGCACGTCATTGAACTAAGTGAAATGTTAATTTGATTGCCTTCCATTCTATAAATTTTTTGTGAGCATCTAAGCTTTCATATTTTACAGTATCTTCTGATTGTAATAAAAGTTTGAGCCAAATCTGAAACATACTGGCATTAACAATTTAAAATTAAGCATATTTATGAGACTCGAAAATCTTAGTTACTAGTTGACTTGTTATTTTAGAAACCAGTTATTCTGGTGTGCAGATTTCATTTTAACTTACTAGAATAATGTTTCTTTTTTTTAGTAAGATGTACTACAATTGGAAATCATATGGACTTATGTTATAATTAATTAAGTTTTGTACTGTCAAAATATAGGTTGCACAGCAGCAAAACTTATCGTCTTATCAAATTTAACTCCTTTTGTTATTTCTTATATTCTATATATTAAGAGAATATAAGCATAAATGCAGAAAATAAGCATATAAGAAAATTCTATACATATAATAATAAATGTGAATCCTGCATATATAATTATACACCAGAAAATGTACTTATTCCTGTAAGGAGTTAAATAACACTTTATTGCTTTTACCAGTGTAGAGATGTTACTATTATTCAAATATTTATTGTTGAATTTACACAGATTATCTCATTTAAACTATCAGATAAACGTAAAATCTGTACAACTACAAAAAACTTTAAAAATAATGAATAGTTTTAAATGACCTCCTTTCAAAATCGTATTGTAAATATTATTATTACTGTATTAATCATGTCTAAACCGAATAACAGCATATTCCCTGTAACTTCTGAATCATCTTCCATTCCGAGGAAAAAAGTTCTATTGAAATATAATGGTTATGACGATAATGACTTTGCATCTTTTTTACAATTAAGTACACATAAAATATTAAATGGAAGGAAATACTTTAATGAGAATGAGACAAAATGTATACTACCATCAGACGAAAAGGAAGTAAATAGAGAGGCTATGTCTAATGCAATAAGAAAACATTTGTTTAAAAAAAACTTTTTTTCTCCAATCGAGGAAAAGTTAATTATTGGGGCTAAAGTACTTGATATTGGGTAAGTATAATATATAGTCACGGGATGCGAAAATAGACAATAACGAGAATCCCTTTGTGAAATAATTCATTAACTGACTGTAAATTTAATATACCAACTTCTGAACCCCAAGGGGGCTCAGAAATGACACGTATTAAATTCGCTGCCAGATAAACAAGTTATTGACTGTGCAGCATACAATGACGGTGTCATCGGGTGGTTAAATGGCTCGAGTTTTTGTCGGTGATTGTGTGTAAGCTGTCAAATTACGAAATTTTATTTGGTAGATGACGAAAATCACTGACAAATAAGCAAAAAATTGGTGAATAACGGTAATTTGGTAAATGAGCGTGCCGCGGAGCGGCACATGTTCATTTGACAAATTACTATGATTCGACAATTTTTTGCCCAATATTGTATTCTCATTCTTCCAAGTCTTCATAGCATATCATAAAACGTTAACACTGCTATTTAAAAGTTGTGGTTCAGGTTTTTGGGTGATTGACATGGGATCAGAATATCCATTTCAACATTCATAGGAATTGATATGGATTCTACGAAGTTTCCTTCACATGATCAACATCCTCCAAATGTCGGCTTTCTTGCGTGCAATATAACTCATGGAATTCCATTTCCTTCAGAAACCTTTGATTTTGTTCATATGAGTATGATGTGTTGTGCACTTACTGAAAATCTATGGCATCGGTTAGTCAGAGAAATTGTTAGAATTTTAAAGTGTGATGGTTGGGTTGAATTCGTATAAGGTGACCCATGGGTTAAAAATTATGGCAAGGTTGGAAAATTGGTAATTGAAACTTGTAAGTATCCACTAAATTATGTAAATATTGTCATTTTTTTAATGTTAGTATATATGACGTGACTCAGACTAACACTTGCCTCAGATATCAATTGGCCTAAGTTAGGGTAAAAATCAGGGAAGGATTAGGTTTAATTTAGGTCAATCAATGCCGATCAGTTAGCGCGGGCCAATAAGTCGACATCTGATGCAAGCGTTAATCTGAGGCACAAAAAGGACGAAATTTAAAATAAGATTAGGATTATTTTTCACTTAAGACACAAAAGTAGTTTTATTAATAAAATTTTGCTATATAGTTCCTTAAAGTTTGCATTTTTCATATGATTTATTATAAGATTACAACATAAAATTGATTCTTCGAAGATCTTTTTTTTTTTGTCAATTTCGTCACTTTCTGCAGCACCTTACCCATATATTTATTTGTAAGTGGAACGGAATTTAAGTGGATATAAATAAAATCATAACCCTAATTTAATTAGGAAATTCCAAATCCACTTAAATTCCATTCTCGCCTACGACATATATATAGAAAATGTATATTAAAGAGTATTTATATATTTTATATATTTTATTTATTTATTTAGTTATGGAAATGTGCAAAACAAAAGGCATTAATGTGAATATTCATGCAATGATACCAAAACTTATCGGTTCAATGAATGAGCTTAGAGATTTAGAATATGTTAATGCAGAATATCCATTAGGTGATTGGGGTGGATGTCTTGGTAAATTTGTAAGTAAATATTATATAGCGATTATTGATCTTATAACTTTTTTATTAATATTTTCTTTAAATTTTTTACTAAAATTAATAGTTGTTAATATTGTCTTGTTTTATTTTTTTTAGACATTAGCTAATATTCGGAAAGCATGTGAAGGGATTGTAAATGCTCAGAAATATTTTGGATTATCTGCTAAAGAGTATGATGATTTATTGACAAATTATGTTAAAGAATTAAATGAAAATAGAGCCACAGGATTTTATCATAGATATTTTGCTAGAAAGGTTCATACTAGTTAGCTTTTATTATTGAATACTTAATTGAATATAAAATTAAAGATATTAGAATATTATTATTTACAAAAGAAAGCATATGTAAAGTTTAACCAACAAATTTCCAACTTTGTTAATCTTGCTTATTAACTACTTGATCTTGAATCCAATTCACACTTTCTTTAACATTTGTCTATCATAATAAAACTGTTCATGATTGAAACAAATAATAAAATTTTTTTTGATTTTAGAATTAAAGTTGTTAGACGTAAGTATAAATAGCTATAGAGAGATAACAATTTCAAGTTAACTATTATTAAGAAATTATAATAATTACTTATTATTGGCAAAATTTATTTTCTATACTGAACAAAGTCAAGTTTTTAATTAAAGCAAACGCATTATAATGCATGATAAAGTAATCTTAAAAGTAACCATTACGTACTTCATTAGAACCGAAATACTTCATTCTAATTTATCCTTTAAAGTAGATAAATCTGAAACTTTTAATGATTTAAATTCTGAAAGAAGATGGTCAAATGCCTCTTCACCAGTTGTTTCTAATGTTGAATGATCAATGTTGTCGGATTTTAGCTGCGTGATATAAGAATAAAATTACGTTTAGAAAACGGATAAGCATAAAAAATTTCTAGACTATGAATTTAAATCATAATCACCTTGAGATTCATAAGGGTATTATCCTGTAAATTGTATTAGCATATTAATACAGTATCAGTATACGATCAATTATCGAAATACCAAAAAAAAAAAAAATCCAAATTATGAACTTACTACTTTTAAAATACTTTTATCATTATTAGAAATCGTTGTTAATCTATGCCTTGGAGTCCCTTTTATCACATTATTATCTACAGTAACATCTTTTCTAAAATTATTACTATCTAACATTCGGATACCATATTTTCTTGCTATGTTATTTCTTTTTAGATTGTTTTGCAAGCAATGAGTTATTAATTTCTTTGGCGTGATAGGTTTAAATATACTGGTAATTTGACCTCCAATCTCTTTAATTAGTTTTTTTACTAAAGTCCTTTCATTGGCATTTGAGAATGCCATGAGAATAATTAATAAGTCATCACCATGTATTTCTTTTAATTTTAATGCAACTTCAGGAATTTCATCCACATTGTTTTCATCAAGATTGATTAATATTATGGTATAATATGGCTGATTGTGTATTGGTAAGGTTTTACGATATTTTGTCGTCTCAATTTTTTGGTCATATTTATCAAACAATTCAACCTTTATACTATTTCTAAAAAAATTGGTTATTGCATTTCTTACGCTTTCAATTGGGTGAATTAATACAATGCGGTTTAAATTATGATTAATTGACTCTGAAGTTTTTTTAGTTGGTATTATTTCAACATTCCAAGTAAACCAAAATTTACTTCCTTTTCCTAATTGACTTTCTACTCCTATTTTGCCTTCATTGATTTCTACTAGTTGTTTACATGTCATTAGACCAAATCCTGTACCATCTTGCTGTTCGATTTTTGACGCATTAATATTTAGAATATCATCTTTCCAAATCTTTTTCATAAATTCAGGACTAATGCTGTTATATATAAAAAATGTAAACATAATATTTTGTCACATAAATAATAATTTGCAAAATATATTGCATGTGATAATGAATAATTAATTACAAAAAACTTACCCGATACCAGTATCATGTAATTCAACCAATAATTCAACTTTTTTAACATCGTCTGTAAAATGTTGTGACTTTAAGGAAAGCGTCATTACAATTTCACCTTTTTCAGTATATCTTATTCTTTATAAAAAATTTTTTATGAGATTTAATAGGTTTATGCTATGATATAAACGACATTATATGACCTTGTAAAAATGCTTACGCGTTTGATAATAAATTAATTAATATTTGTTTTAAACTATATTAGATAAAAAATTTGAAAATTTTAATTATTTTTCCTTTTGTTTATTAAAAAAAAATTTTTAGAAATAAGAACGTATTATAACTATTTACTACCTTTCAGGATCACTCTTAACATATCTTGGCAAAGTATCGAGTTCATAGCTTAAAATTAATTCTATTTGTTTGTTTCCAGCCTTTTCATCAAATCTTTCAATTGTGTTTTCAAATAAATTTAATAATTCAAAAGATTTATTCGTCAAGATGTTTTTTTGTTCTTCTAAGTTTATTGAATTAAGCATATTGTTGACTATAGATAGTACAGTATCAGAAGAATTTTCCATGATTTTAATCATATTTTTTTGTCGATTGCTTAAATTTTCATTTTCGAAAGAAGAAAGAATGCCTATAATTGCTCCCAATGGAGTTCGTAATTCTAAATTAAAAACAAATTAATTAATGTTTATAAAAAAAAGTGAAATAATAAAATAATAATATAAACAACATACCATGAGACACATTAGCTAATATTAGATTTTTTTTATCATCAGCAGCTTTAATCGATTTTATCCGTGATTCCTCTATCAATTTCTCTTTTGATAATTGAGCATAACTAATAGCTACATCTATTTGATCTGCTACTTGTTGAAATAAATTAATCTCCAAATCATGCCAAGTAGAATTGGGTGGTCTATGTGCTTTTATCCATCCCCAATTATTATTATCAACTTTTATTCTTACAGATAACATAGATGTTTGTTTACCAAAGTCAACACAATATGTATTCGACAAAACATTTACTTTAAACCCTTCAGGATCATCATATTCTAAAGATTTTTGCTGACAAGTTTTAAATTTCGAATGCTCAAATATTTCAAAATTTTCATATTTACTATTGAAAAATTTAATAACTTGGTATTAGATTATTATATGTCTTTTAACAACACCACAAAAATAATAACTTACTTCTTTATATTTGAATCTTCAGATAGAGCAATTATTGTATGACCTCTAAGTGATTGATTTTTATTTTCACTATTATAATGATTTGAAGGTTCATAAGAAATAACAAATACTCTATCACATTGTAATATTTTATGAATATCCTTAACAACTTTTGAAAAAGTCTCTTCTAAATTTAATCCAAAAAGAAGATTATTTGAAATTGAGATTAATAATTGATTTATCTCTTCTTCTTTACATTGTTGAGTTATTAATTGATTACGAAGTTGTGAAAGGTTAATGTTGGTGCGTATACGAGCCATTAATTCTCGAGTTTTAAATGGTTTTATTATATAGTCATCCGCTCCGTAATCTAATCCTGAAAAAAAAATTTAATTATATAGTATTAATTTATTAATATAAAATCTTTATATGTTTTTAAATGATGGTGGTGCTATAATATTATAAAAATAAATTATACCAGAAACTTCATATGCTTTTGCAGTTAATAAAATAAATGGAATTGATCGAGTTTTAATATTAGATCTTATCATCTTTACTAGTTCATAACCATTTATATTCGGCATCATAACATCTGTTAAATATAATTTAATAAAATTAATACTTTTTATAGCATAAAATCAGAATTTAAAATTTTCTTACCACTAAGAATTAAATCTGGCAGTTTAGATAACTTTGATAAAATGTTCATAGCATCTCGACCATCATAAGCACAACAAACATCAAATTCTTTTTTTAATAGTTCATTCAAATAACTTCTATAAAAATTAAGCCAATAATTAAAATAATAAAAATTTAGATTCTTTTTAAAATAACAAATGTATACTTTATTACCTCATATCAGCATTATCTTCGACAAGCAAAATTTTATGTTTTGTCGTCTCAGAAGGCATAGCAATATTATTATCATTTATTGATTTTGAATTTAATTTTGTATCTAATTGATCTTCTTTATTAATTATAGGTGAATTATATTGTAACCATTGTAAATTTTCTTCTAAATATAATTGTTTTTTAGTATATAATTGTTGTTCTTGATATGATTCATTTTCTTTTTTATCATGATATACATGATTTTTTGGTAAATGTTTATATCCTGATAAAAATCGACACTTGAATGTTGTTCCTTGACCTACTTTTGAGGTTACAGTAATATCACCACCATGAATTGTAATAAGTTCTTTTACTAGAGCTAGACCAATTCCAGTACCTTCATGACTACGTGATTGTTGAGAATTTACACGATAAAATCTTTGAAATAAATTTGAAAGATTAATTTCTGAAATACCAACACCTAAATTAAAAAAAAAAAATTGTAAAGAATAATTAAGTTTTTTGATTCAATCATTTAACAATCTTAACAATCTTAATAATGTAATATTGATATTGTTAACCTGTATCTGATACTTCAAGAATTATTTCATTACTGTGTTCAATATATAACCGAACACGAATTTGTCCACTCCAAGTATTTTTAAATGCATTTGAACCTTTAAAAATGATGACAACACTTTAGAAAAATCTTCTATACATATATATATAAGTATAAATTTTTATGCCTACAAAGGTTATAAAAAATTGCCTCAAACATTTCATGATCAATATAAACATTGCTTCCTAAAGCTTTTTTAAATTCTTCTGGGTTTGGAATATCTATGATGTAATCTAAATCTAATTTTTTAGCTATAGTATTGAAATTTGCAGCTAATTCTTGAGTAAATTTTGCTATATCAGTTTCACGAAATTGTGGTTCATATCTACCGCCTTCAATATTTGAATACTGTAAAATAAAAAAAAAATAATAGATTTATTCAATAATTTAAATAATTTGTTTTAAAAGAATATAATGACTTACCTGAAGTAAAGTACTAACTAGTTTTAGTAATCTACGAGTGTTACGTTGAACAGTTTGAAGATGAGAATGTATAATTGATTCTCGTGTACATGAACTAATAGCTTCCTCAAGTGGAGAAAGTGTTAATGTTAAAGGATCTAAAATTATTGAAATAATTTAAAAATCGTACATTAAGAATAACATAATATAAACAATAAAATAGATAATTGATAAATACTGAGTAGTTCATGACCAATGTTTTGAAAAAATTTAATTTTTTGACGGTTTAAATCAGCCAATAATTCTAAATGCTTTTTTTCTTCTCTTCTTGATATACTACGGGTTAACGCTAAACTAAAGCGATTCACCACTAACTAAATGAATAACGTAAATCAATAAAGTATTAAATGAATATTAGAAATTTTAAACTTTGTAAATATAAAATTATTAAATCTTACTTCAAATAATTTCATATATTCATCCTCAAGTGGAAGACGTGGATTAATGCCACAGATAAGTATAGCCGATAAGGATCGATCACTACCACATAAAGTTTTAATAGGAAATAGTATAGCATGATTTCCATCCTTTAAGCAAACTTTTATTGATTTATCTTCTTTCACTACGAGATGGATAGGCCAAGAATTACATTTTAAAAATTGATGAGTAGCTGTTGAAGTTGGCCATCGTATATTTACATATTCGTCATAATTTTCATCCGAATTTTTACATAGATCAATTGTTTCAGGAGTTTCCAATAATTTATTAGAAATATCTTCAATACACATCTCTTTATTAAATGTGGTAGCTACTAAACGAGCAGTATGAGGTCGAAAACCGGAACTAAATTTATTATTATCAACAAGGTAAATCAAAGCGAAAGGAAAATCTTTATCATTTCCACGCAATGCTGTCACCATAATGTTGCAAGTGTTTTCTAAGGATTCAACATCCTTAAAACATTCTTTAATATAAATTAAAATTAATATAAAAGAAAATTTGTATTGCAAAACTTTTTATTTATTAAAAATAATTTTTACTAACCATTAAGCCTAATTTCCATGTCAATAAGAGATTTTTTTCTTCGAATATACAAAACTCTGTCAGTTGTTTCAAAGGATACACACAACATAGCACAAAATGAGCCATCCGTTTTAAAAATTGGACTCATTGCAAAATTAAAGTAAGAATCTCCTATGTAACCATCATTATGAAGAAGTGGAACGCAACCATCATATTGAAAAAATCCTTTCCTGGTTGATTTCATTCTTAGATTTGATTATAATAAAATGAATAATTTAAATAATTATAGTTTTAAATAATGACAATTTAAACAATTTAAATAATTAATACTTACTGCTCATAAGAAGTTTTAAAAAGTTCATAATATTCAGGATAAGTTTCAATAATAGGTTTTCCCATTGCTATTAAATATATATTACAATTAAATTTTATCACATTTTCATTTATTAAAAAAATATTATAGGAAATAGTATAACTAACCGAATGGATGTTTCACCTCTTGGTTTCTTTTTATCTCAAATGATACATGTTCTATAATTTACTTGCATAATTAATTAAATAAGATTCAAAAAAATAAAAAAAAATAATAATTTAAATTATTTACCTTGATTATATATAGTAATCAAATCAGAACCATAGACAATACGGGAAGGAAACTTCAATTGACAGCAAAAATCCTAATATAAAATTTATCATACATGCAATAAATTTTTATGTAAACTTTATGTAATTAATTATTTAAAAATCAAAAGATGCAAATAACAACTCCATAAATTGTAAATTACCACAGCACTCTTAAATAAAGGGTCCCATGAATCCATGGGACCAAGAGGAGTTAATGACCAGTCATAACTCTTGATAAAATCTACCACTTTCATTTCATCATTATTATTGTTTGTTGACATAGTAATTATAATACTCAATTTATACAAAAATTAAATGATAAAAAATGTACGCAAGTTAGAAAAATTTGGCCTTTTTATAAATTTTTAAGTAATTATAAAACTTTAAATAATTGATTACACAACGGTTGCATAAATATGCAATAGATTATTGGTCATTTGACGATTGCATTATAGAACGATCAATACAGTATTATGTAATACATGGGTAGGATTTTCAATTTTAATATACAACTTTCTAAAACGTTCTTCTTTTTTTTTTAATAATAATGTTACAGAGTAAGTATTATGCCATTGTTCTATAGTAAAGATTATAGTAAGGATCATTATATATTACAGATCAAATTTAATTAATCGCTTTTTCTTATTACTTTTTTATATTTATTTTCGATATTTAGTTAATTAAAATAACTATCAATGAAAAGGATAATAGATTTAACGAATTTACATTAAGCTTTTTTAGGAAAATATTATCAACGAATCGCTATTATAAATCATCAAACGTAGATCATACTGTAACACGTGTTACTTTTATCTGATTGTAAAGGAAATTGGTAATGTCTGCGGCAGGTGAAAAAATATTATCGTTGAGGCATGATATCTCTTATATTTCATGGTGAGTATAAAAAATTTTAGTTATTCGTTAATAAAAAGATGATATAAAAGGAAAGACAGATACTTTAATAAATTTCTCTGTTTGTAAAAGATTCTAGCTTCAAATTCACACCAATCAAAGTTAATGTTGGTTATTTTGTTTTCATAAATAACCTTTAACCTTGTCACGCATTACAAAAGATCGCTTTTAAGAACTGCTTTTATACATTATTTAAAGTCTTAAAAATTATTATTACGTTAGAGATCTGCTTATCAGTTATGGCTTTTCAATTAAAGTTCCAATCACAACGTTAAACGTACGTATATGGTTCTATCATTTAACGTACTACAAAAGAGTGTGAACGATTATTTCCATATATTTACGTGAGAAAATTTCCACATTAGGGTGATTCTAATTTCGAATAAATGACCTATAAAGTCTGTGAGCGCTTTACAATTGTAAGGACCAAAACTTGAAATATATGATTTTGGAGATAATTAAGTTTATTTTGTTCGGATTGATTCGAATTAGTCAAAAAATTTATGTTCTGAATAATAATGTCTAACGAAACTGGTGAAATTAGTTTCACTACTCTAAATTTATTTCACCAGCGTCTTTAATTTCGTCATTTCGTCAATGACGAAACATATGAGTTTCGTCATTTTGTCAAGGCAAAAATAGGTTCGTCAGTCATTTACGGCTCTGAATAGTTATGATATCGGGTTTTACTGTATAATGCAGCCCGTGCCGACAATTATCCGAAACTTTCAAAAATTCACACATATTTTCGAAATAAGGTAATTTTAAAACACTTATTAGGGGGTTTCATAATTAAAATCAGAGAATCTTATTTTATTTTTCCGATTTATAAATCAACATAGTAAAAATACTATTTAAAAAATCCTACTTATTTCAAAATACGTCTCTTATTCGTTAATTATGAAACTTTCATTATATTGTAAACTGCAAATTAGGTTAAACCATTAAAAAGTAAGAATGTTTTATAACTTTGCAATTACCATATATATAAACTAATTTTAATTTTTATTTTTCTGATTTTACTTCCTTTTATATCTAAGTTAAAAGATTTGTTTGCCATGAATTGCAAGATTATAATATAGGCCCTTGTATATCATTACCAAGTGTCGCTATTTCATGTTCGGTAGTCACTAATTCGTGCCCATTTCATGCCTATTTAGTCGTTAATATGTGTTCATTGGTCATGAAGGTATTTGCCATATGAAATTTATTATGACTGCGATCGTTGCTCGCATTAAATCGCAACTGATATATACCAATAGGAGTTTTCAAAATTAAAACCAGATCATTTTATTTTATTTATATTCAACATAGTAAAAACGCTATTTAAAATAATCTTACTTATTTCCGTTATTTCCGAAATATGCAACTTATTTGTTAATTTTGAAACCTCTCATTAATTTTGTACAGTACATTAAAAAAGCGATCCCTATACTTATTATAATTATAGTTAATTTTAGCTATTCTGTTGAGGCTTTGATCTTGTGGAATTTTAAATCCGACTAAAAAAAATATCGTGAGTAAAAAACGATCATTATTTACTGTATTTTCGATCTTATCAAGTGCAGGAGTTTAAAGTGCGATAATCAATAACTTTAATTGATCATTAGTGTTCATATGACTTGCGTGCGCATGCTTTGGGGCAACGATCACAATTTCTATAAAATCTGTGTACCATATGAGTACCGTCAAACAATTCTAAAAATAGTTATTATTAAATTTATAATAATAATCTATTTAGATCATATTTAGATCATATTTGGGAGACTTACTTTTAGTGGTCAAAGTTGATTTGGACTTTTAGTAGTCATAATCAATTTTGGTATTAGTCGATAAAATCGACTTAGTCGATTAAGTTAGTTAATCTATTTTTAAAAAATTTGGCTAGTTTATTTTTAGCTATGTATATAAGAAATAGGATGGAAAATTTAGGAAAATAATTGCAATCAAACAACTTTATAACAATAGGTTTTCGGAAAAATTCGGAATATATATTAGCCGGCTAAGTCAATTTTTAAATTTTAACTTAGTCGAGTCGATAAATTTATGTCGGCTAATTACTTTACCGAAAAGTCCATTTCCAATTATCAGTCAACTGTAAAGTTCATTTCATACATCTTATAGAAATTTATTTTGACTGATCGAAATTGGTTGCCGAAATATATAGTACAATCCTAAATTATTCGAGACAAACGCAGGTCGAATCAATAAATATCGGGTAAATAATGTGAGAAAAATTTCCATTATGTATTTAATAGTCTGCTGTAGATCCGTCAGATATCTGCAGCATAGAGTTAACACCTCTATCCGGATTTATATATCCGGACATATACTATGTCATGTGATATAACGTGGCATTGTATTTTTATATCCGGATGTAAATAAATCCGGATTTAAATTTAAATCCGGATATACACTATGTTAAAACCGGATAAATCCGGATATAAAAAATATATCCGGATAGAGGTATTAACTCTACTGCAGCATAACAGATGAATAACAGCTAAATATTGGGAGGTTATGCATACATTATCAAGGATGGTAAATGACCAGGTCATTTGCAAATGACCTGAAATGACTCAAAATGACTGGTCATTTGAGTCATCTAATTTCGGCCATTTAAAAATGACTCATGACCAAATGACACAGGTCATTTATAAATGACCAAAGTCATTTTGGTCATTATGCATATTACAAATTGAATACTACAACAAAATTGGTTGGATATTAGCATATATCGGTTAGATCGAAGAAGTTTATGCATGCAAAGCTTATTTAAGATTTGGAACCGGTTTTATTTTTTTATTTTTTATCCGGTTAAAACCAGTTTTAATGTAGAAAAAGAAAACTTTAATTTTGATACGTATCTATACGCTGTGAGAAAAATAGTATATAAAAGAGAGAATTGTACTAGCATTAATATCTAATTAGCTCTTTCTTCAAAAAGTAATAAATACGTACTTTTTTATCGTGTAAGACAGTGTGGATTACAAATAAAGTGTTAGCGGTTGAAAAAGAGTGTTAATAAAATGAGATAATGAATCACTATGGTTTTTTTTCGAACAGTAATCAAGAAAAAAAAATTAAAAAATAAAAATAAAAAAAAAATGATTTTTTAATGTTCTGTGAACACAATTAAAAATTGGCCATATATTTACAAAATCGAGGTATTTTATTAAAAAAGGATATTTTATTATTGGCTACGCTTATTTGATTTTCAAACTCCCACTTATTTTCGACATAAGTTAAGCCTTTCTGTATATAATTCAACCATATTATGAATTAGCACGAATGTGCTTGTGTGGTCTCGTATAGTTAACATTTAATAATTTAAATTAGAAAATTATACGTATATGTATAAAATAATAATTAAAATGGTAGGTCTGACCAAATTTATAACCAAAATTTCGAACCGGTGGCCAAGGATCTCCTGCATCGCAAAAAAAAAAAAAGAAAGAAAAATAGAATTAAACAAAAAAAAAAAAAAAAAAAAAA
>QKWP01001351.1:23375-59595 GCA_003550325.1 Gigaspora rosea | reverse complement strand
GGGGCGAAAACTAGTTTGGGCTATAGGGGCGAAGTTAACTTGTGTAAATCTATTGTTTACGAAGAAGGAAATAAACAAATAGCAGCGGCGAAATGCCAAGAGCAGAAACTGGATTGTGGCACAGTTACCATGTGCTCATACCGGAAATCACTGCGGCACACTCTCATGTTATGCTGATCTCTAGTAACCAGTACGTGATAATAGGAGAAATCATACGATCGTACGATATAACCAGGGAAAATATTCTAGGTAAACAAATAAAAAAAAAAACTTGGCGCGGAGCCCTTCACAACGTGCAGCCAATCATTTGCCAAATTACCGTATTCGCTAATTTGCCCAATAATGGTGTTATCCAGCAATTTATACGTAATCATGATTCGTAAGGAATTATCTGCTGAGTTTTAATTGTTTACATCGTAACACATGAAAACAATAACAAGAATTAATTTCATGATCATATGAATTTGCCGGATAATGGTAACATAATACATAACAAAATATTGTTATACCCGATATCTCACTCTAAGCTAAATATTAAGGTTTTGACCCGGGTCGAAATATACCGACCCAGGCGGGTCAGGTATTGACCCGGGTTATGACCCGGGTCAACGGGTCAAACAGAAATTCACGAAGTTTTTAAAGTGAATCCTTAAAAGTTGATGTAACGACCCTTTAATTAAAGCTAATTGTATAGAGAGCAACCTGTATTCTAAATATTTAAATGGAATTTTTTCGGATTATGTATTGAAAGTTTTCTCAACTTTGCTTGGATTTGCTTTCATTGTCTATGGAAATCCTGAGTTACTGTATTTTTAAAGGCCAATTTTCGACCCATGACCCGTCATAAAGCTGACCTACACAGATCAGACGACCCGGGTAGGAGTTTATTTGGTAAATTGCGCATTTTTAGTAGGCTTTTACCAGTTTTGAATTCTGACCCGTTTGACCCGGGTCAGAGCATTTTCGACCCGTGACCCGCCAGGTCGGGTGACCCTACGGGTCAGCCGACCCAGGCAGTAATGGTAAATGACCTAGTAATTTGAAAAATTTTCAAATAACCTCAAATGACCCTTAAATGACCGGTCATTATCAGTCATTCAGATTTTGGGTCATTTGGAAATAACCCGTGACCAAATGACCATGGTCATTTCCAAATGACTATGGTCATTTGAGGGTCATTTTGTCATTAGGCAATTGTGCATACCGGTATTGAGTTTTTATTTTATTGTATACGATAATACATATTATGCATTATTATTGCTCGATCAGCTGACTTTATTCCAACAAACTGAATGACTTTATTACATTTGGGATAAGGCCTCGCTACCCTCATTGGCTCTAATATACATAATCAAAATACACAATTATAGAGACATAGACTTATTAACAATAAACAAAGGGACCCAATAATGCTTCACATGTCCCACAGATAAAGGGATCAACCCAAAACAACTTATAGATACAAATGCTTTCATATAGAGAGAAAACATCACTCTTCCTATAGCTGCAAAGAGAATCGGCATATATGCTCATGCCATTATAGGCGGGTTTCATTCTTATTATGTCCTTGCACTGCCACTTGCAGTCGCGGAGCCAAAATTAAAACTGGTCCTTGCACTGCCACTTGCAGCCGCGGAGCCACATACAAAACAGTCCTTGCACTGCTACTGCAGCCGTAGAGCTGAACAACAGGTCCTTGCAATGCTACTGCAGCTGTAGAGCCTGATATAGCAACATTACTTGCTTGGTTTCGGGAGGGTGAGGGAGGGCAATAGAGCCAGCCTTCACAAGGCGAGCAATAGCGAAAAGAAAGATAATCTTCTTCACCTAGACCATTTACTTTAAATACTCCTTTTTTCTCTTTTCATAACACTGATTCGTCCTTATAGCCATTATCCCTTACCTCTGCCGCCAATCTAACAATACTCATAACAATGTGAATTTCAAAAATCATATGCTATTCCCAAATTACCTGTAATTACAAGTTACAAAAAATCACAACAATAATCAAAGAACCATAAAAGGATACATAAAAAACCCGGAACATAACCGGTCATAAAGTCATCTAATTTCGCAATAATGATCGCCCGTCACTTCGTTGACAGGCTTTTCAAAACAATGAAAGTAATTGTTCGATTATCTTACCTTTAGAACTTATCTAGAGCTTATCTAAGCTTATTTTTTTCTATCCGGCTTTATTATCCCAAATATATGCAAATAGAACGTTAAGGTAGTTATGATAGTAATGCGAAAATTAATAAATAAAAAGAATAAATAAATAAAAAAATAAAAAAAATAAAATAAATAAAATAAAAATAAAAAATAAAATAAAATAAAATAAAAAATGCTGTAAAAAAAGTTATCCGATAGATAATTATAGCTGAACAAAGAGGTGCTATATAAATGGAAAAGGAACTTGTGCTTGTTATCATCCGAGAGTATCTTATAATTATGGTGTCACGAAACCAGTAATTTTTTCCTTGCGTCAAATCACGACAGGTAAAAAAGTACATAATTTCTGAGAATTCTTTCCAAAGAGAACAAAAAGGCTGTTTGCCTTTCATGTGTACGAAAATACGACCCAATTTTTTTATGCCAAAATTGTTTTTCGTATATATGGCAGAATTATTTTTTTAAAAAAATTTATCTTCGACCTTTTTACTTATGAGTTTCGTCTTAAAAAATTGGCCAAACACCTTGGAACTTAACCAAAATCTTGGCTTATTTATAATTTCCTCAAACATTTTGATCTGACTTAATAAATGTTATATTTTTAGCGGCATATAATTCTTATAGCCAATCGCCAAATTGTTTACAAAATAATAAATAGTACTGTAGTATTTGCAAAATGATTCTTACCTATTTTAATCATAATCAGCCATAATAATGGGCAATCACATAGGGAAAAAATAAATATTTATGTATAAGCGCGAAATAACGTGCAAGGGTGTGATTTCTAATTTTGGCCTAAATTAAGCTTAATTCAGGCCAAAATTCGAATTAATGCCCCTGCGCGATCCACCAATCAAATTCAAATGACCCACTAGGTCATTTCACCTTTGAAATGACCCAATGACTGGTTATTTGTTATTTGGGTCATTTGGGTCATTTCAGGTCATTTGCTATTACTGGACCCAGGTAATAACTCTAGCTGAGAGTACTAAATGTAAGATGCCAGGCATACCAATAGTTATCAATATCTATCTGTCTCCTAATCTTTAACTGTTATGTATGCATTTTTGAGTACAAATTGTTGAATAACGGTAATTTGGCATGCCGCTCCATAGCATTATATGCCAAATACCGTATTCATCAATTTGCCCAATAATGGTGTTACTCGTATGGAGTTATCGGCTGAGTTTTAATTTGAATAAACATATTTACATCGTCAAGAAAGAAATAATTTCATGATCATATGAGTTTGCTGAATAACTATTTAATACGCTGCTAATATGCCGCAGTGCTTGTAATCAACCTAATTATCGACTTGACTAAGTCAAAATTAAAATCAGCTTAGCGACTATAAGCAGGCTATGCAAAGTCAATTCCTTAGTATACAAAATATTTTATCACCGACAACCCACTATTATAAAGCTGTTTGATTGTCTAGTTTCATATCTCCTGAGAATTCCTATATATTACAAGAATCGACTAAGTCAAATTTTTTAAAAAGATCGACTATCTTAATCGTTAAATCAATTTTATTGACCAGCCAAATCAACTAGACGAAACGAAACCTAACTGAAACTATAAACCGAAACTAGTTTCAGAATTTTTTAAAAACTCCTGAAATTCCTGAAACCTGAAAACTCTGAAACTATAATCCGAAACCTTCAGAACTATGTAACCAATCATATCACAGATCTCATGTAACCAAAACTTGAAAAATCTAACAAAATATTGTGTACTAAGCGAAAGTTTTAAGTACAAAATTATCTATGACCTAACTAGAGTTGGGCAACAAAATGAAACCTAACCAAAACTAGTTTCAGTTTCGGTATAATCCAAAACTAGTTTCAGATTTTTAAAAAAATCTGAAACCCCCTGAAACCCAAAATCCAAAACTATAATCCGAAACTCTTCGAAACTATATTTAAAATTTTGAAAATTTATAATATATAATATATAATATATATAATTTATAATATATTGCTTTATTATTTAATAAATAATATAACAGTCACAGGGCATGTCCATATAAAATGCTTTGCATTGCTGTTACTTATAAATCAAATGAGTTGACTCACCTCAATTTTATATATAAATTTATACAAAAAAATCATTTAAATTTAATTGTTGTAAAAATGTACATATAAACCTTTCTTAATATGTATTCTTTAGCATTTAATATGACAGATCATAATGAAATCCAGATTAAAATGAAATGATAGTATAAAATCTCGAAAACTAAATTTGTTTGGGATGTATTTTTTAGGGTTAGGGGTTTAGGGTTAGGGTTAGGTTTAAAAAAAATTATAATAAACAAGTATTAATGGGTTTTAGAAGGCTAGCAGGTCAAGTATAAAATGTAGATTTCATTTTAAATTATGATCTGTGACATTTAATGATCTTTATTTAAATTTAGAGTTTTTAATCTCTGGTAGTTTGAAGTTAATTTTCCTTTAAAGTTGGTCAATTCTTTACTATGTCATTAAGTCAAATGAATGGCTCACCCTATATAATAACTTGATTGGTTAAAATAATTTTTTAAATATAAAGGATGCCATTAAGTAAAGGCTTTTTGTGCCCTAATTAAAAGTTAAAGGAGAGGTTCTTCTGATTTTAATACTTGGTGACCCCAAGATGCTTGGGTAGAACATAAGAATCTGCAATTTTGCTGTTATTCAAAGTATTATAAACTATAATATTTTGTGTAATAGTAAATTTACAAATTCTTATATTCTTTGACCCCAAGTATCTTGGGATCCACCAAGCATTAGAATAAGAAGAACTTCCTCTTTAACTTTCAATCAGGGCATAAAAAGCCTTTACTTAATAGCATCTTTTATACTTTTAGCAGATTATTTTAACCAATTATATTATTATATAGAGTGAGTCACTCATTTGACTTAAAAAATGCAGTAAAGAATTGACTAACTTTAAAGGAAGATTAACTTCAAACTATCAGAAATTAAAAACTTAGGCTTTAAACTAAAGATTATCAAATGCTAAAAAATACATATTTAAAATTTAAAGAAAGATTTATATGTGATTTTTACAAAACTTAAATTAAATATTTTTTTGTATAAATTTACATATAAAATTGAGGTGAGTCAACTCATTTGATTTATAAGTAACAACAATTTGAAGGACATGTTATATGACTAAAATATATAAACTTAAATATAACCTATATGTAAATATGTATATTTTCTCCTTGTAGTACTCAAATATTTGCATACTAGCATGTTAGCATGTTCTACAATGCTATATTTTGTAAAAATTTAATCTTAAATAGATTTGGACTTCAGATAAGATTTTAGGTTTGGGTAAGGTTTCGGAGTTTTGGATAAGGTTTTAGAAGCTATAATCTGAAACCTAAAACTTTTAGATTTAGCAAAAAAGGTTTAGTATCCAACTCTAGACCTAACCCATCTAATCTAAATCTACCTAACCCTACCCCAAATCTTCAACTTTTAAAAAATTTATAATATATAGTTATCTACGGGTGGCAATCAATTAATTGACAATCATTTTACTGACATAACATTTCACTGACAATTATTCACTGTCATGTTCATTTTACTGACAGTTTATTTCACCGAAGCTCATTTCACCGACAAAGTAATTCTGGTCATTGTCGTTAGGGTCAGAGTAGAATTAGGTAGAATTAGGGCTAAAGTTAGGGTGCTTTTTGAAAAAAAACTTGTCAGTGAAATGAACTTTGGTGAAACAAACTGTCAGTAAAATGAACTTGTCGGTGAGTATTTGTTAGTAGAATGTTATATCGGTGAAGTGATTGTCGGTGAAATAATACAAACCTATTATCTACTATAATTAATTTAAATATTTTTTTATTAAAAAAAATAAAATAAAATTTTTTTTAAAAATACAAAAAAACACCTATAAACATTATTTATAAATTATTTAATTGATGATCTGGATAAAATCAGCATTATTATCATATTGGGACAATAGAAATTTTGGGAATAAGTACAATATAAATTTTTATTATATGCTGGAATTTGATGTAGGTTCAATGAAAAGTAAACTTTTTATTAAGTTAATAGCTCATGTCAATTAATTGAAAGTTAAAGAGCTTACTGAGTTGCATCTAATAGTGGTTAGATCATTCAAATCGGCATAGTGTATGCTGAGATATTGCAATAAACAATTGGCTAACTATATAAAATTTGGGTTTGGGTCAAAATTCTGACAGATCATAATCCCGACAAAAAAATCCCGACAATCAAAATCCCAACAATCAAAAAAGCTTTTTTTGAGCAACTTTACTATAAAATTAACTAAACCAAACCCTAGCCCAGGCACTTACTCTAGCTCTATCCTAGGCACTTACCTAACTCTAATCTAACTTAAATAAATTTAATGATTTTTTTGTTGTCAGGATTTTTGGGATTTTTATTGTTAGAATTTTTTTGTTGGAATTATGACCTATCAGAATTCTGTTTGTCAGATTTTGACCCACTCCCATAAAATTTTTAGTTTGTTTACACGAAATTTTATATAGATGACCAATTGTTTTTTAGCAATATCTCAATGTATACTGTACGCTGGGCCGATTTGAATGATCTAACCACCATTAGATGCGTCTCAGTGAGCTCTACAACTTTCAATTAATTGACATGAGTTGTTAACTTAATAAAATATAACTTTTCATTAAACATACATCAGATTCCAGTATATAATAAAAATCATAGTAATGTTGGCCCAAATTCTAATACTGTATAAGATTAGTGCCAATCTTAAAGTATATTGCCATAATTAGCTAATTATTTCAATTATATTTATTATATATTTATTACATGAGGTTTTTTAAAACCTTAATTGTAATAATTTTTATTATATATAATAATATTATTACATGTAATAATATTATTACATGTAATAATATTATTATATATAATAATATTATATATAATATTATTACATGTAATAATATTTATTATATGTAATTATGTAATAATATTATTATATTACATATCTGATATAATATTATTATATGAAATATGAATATATGTAATATTATTTATTATATGTAATAATGTAATAATATTATTCAAAAACTATATATTGAATCTGTGGTGTTTAGCATCAGTAATATGAAATTTGTATTATTATACAAATTAAAATAAAAACAAAAATTAAATTCTAATTAATATTAGATAGAGTTAAGGCCTGGGATGGCATAGAAGTATAAATTATACCAAAATTTCACAAGGAATTTTTTTTGTTAAAGCCTTAATGATGATTTTATAACTGAATTTTTGCATAATAGTCCATTTTTAAAAAATATCAAAAATTTATATTACATCTTATTTTCACATTACACTACAGCTCATAATAAAAATTATAGTAGTATTAAACACCAGTGATATGATTAACAGTGCTGATATTATTATATTATACTAGGCTAATGCATAGCATTATATGTCTGGAGCCCATCATATGATGTTCATCATATTACACAAATGCGTTAATATGCATATGTTGGTAATATTAAAGCCATTAAAGCACAAATATAGACACGCATGCGAACAGACAAAAAATTTCCAAATTCTATTTCTGATAAGATTTACATCATATATATTCAAGTATATCAAAAAAGTAAAATTTGTTAAGATTTTTACAATTGAAGCACATCAGGAAGGTAATTTTTGTATAACTTTGCATAGACACTAATGGACTGTCACTACACTCCGGCCAATAATAATATTATTATATAAATAACATTATTATATATAATATTATTTATTACATATAATAATATAATAATATATAAAATATATTTTATTATATATAATTAATTAAATTAAATTTTAATCTTATTTAAAAAATAATTTATTAATTAAAATATATTAGTTTTACTAGTTTTATTTATATTATACAATTTTAATTTATTAACTTTATTTTTTTATACAGTTAAATCTCAATATAATTAACAGTTCAAGAAACAAGAATCTGATAATTATAAAAAGTTGTAGCTATTTAAAAGTCAATTTTTATAAAGTTTATAATAGATTGAACTTAAAAATAGTAAAATTAAAAATTATGCCTATATCAAGAGTGACTATAATGAGATTTGATTGTATTTATTAAGGTATATTATATATTTATATAAATACTATAGCTTTAGCTTTGTTTATTTATAATATTATAATTATATAATATAATAATAATAATTATATAATAAAACTTATTACTTTGTAATAATATTTATTACTTGTAAAATTAATTATTACTTGTAATAATAATTATTACTTATTACAATATTATTACATATAATAATATTTATTACATAAAATAAATGTAATTACAATTACTACATTTTGCAATAAATAATTATTACATTATTACATCTTGAGTTTGAATTATGGCACCAATCATTAGCCAATCTTATCCGGATCAGTAATTAAATAATTTAAAATTTCAAATTATACAGTACATAAAAATAAGAGGATTTCTTTGTACGCTAGTGTGTACACACAGGTATATATAAAAACCCAAAATTTTGCTTATGAAACCACTCTTCGGGTTCTAACAAAAAATATTCCTTGCAAAATTTTAGTACAAACTATAACTCCTTTAATTCCAACCTAACCCTTACTTTAACTTTAAATCGGGTTTAATTCTTGGTTTATAATTTGTATGTTACACAAATTTGCAAATCAAATCAATTAATACCCGTGTGTACACACTAGTGTGACCATCGGTTGGGAGAGCAATAATGGATATCGGTCCAATTTAGCTCCGATGGTTCACTTGGTTTAAATTTATATCGATTGTACACAGGTTTATGATGTCACGGGAATTAATTTATCAGGGTCGGGGTTATCACTTAATTAAATCAATCTACGTGATTGATTTTAAATAAGACGTATATGATGTAATTAATTAAACATTGGGGGGTAATTTATTATGATAATATTAATAAAGACTACACTAATACAATGTAACGATAAAATAAGAAAGGATAAACTAAACTAAAATCCGATTATTATTAAACCTATTTAATCAAGTCATTCTAATCTAAATCATATTCTGAGACAAGTCTGAATTAATCGCAGTAGCGCGAAAACTCGGGCTTTAAATACTTTCTGAGTTATTAAGAACTACTGCGCTTTAGTCTCCTTCACGATTCTTTTTACCTTAAGGCTTTGAAGCATTCGTGCTTTCGGACCGCGAGCATTAATGCTCCAAAATAATTAAAGCCTCTCTACGTCATCCCTGTGCCTCTGCTATTGCATGCAAACAACTCTGGGAATAAACATTATCTCTAAGCCTCCGCCACAACCTTGTTATTCCATATGGCTAGATCGATGGACCTTCCGGTGTTACCAAATTGTGTATTAGTCACAGGTTAAAATTTTTAACCGTGACACTAGTGTATAATTAGAAATTCTCTAAAAATAAAATTGTTGATAATTTCAATGATATCTATCCTAATTATTTATCCGCTTTTAATGTTTATTATTATTACGCACAATATTCTTCACGTTTATTTATAGCTTACAATGTTTTTCAAATCAATGATTTTCATACATCACACCGGAAATCAGAAATTTAGAAAAATGCGAATCGGTGATTGTTTTTAGCCAATCATTTATTGGCATTTTTTTCTAGATTTCTGATTTCCGCGTGATGCACGGAATTTGCTGATCACAATAATTGTAATTTATATATTATGCATTCAATCAATAACATATTTATATCGATTTTCAACTACAATCATATCTAATGTATACTAAAATTAAAATTAAACTCGTTATTACTGATAGCTGCTAGTATAATAGCCTGATTGTATTTAATTAGAACGAACAAAAATTTAAATTTTAACAGTTTCGGGGTTTCGGATAGGGTTTCGGGTGAGGTTTCAGAGTTTCGGGTAATGTTTCGGAAACTATAATCCGAAACCAGAAACTTTCGGATTTGGCAAAAAGGGTTTCGTTCCCAATTCTAAAATCAACTAAAATCATTTGGATCTACAGCAGACTATCGGGTAAATAATGGAAATTTGTCTCCCATTATTTACCCGCTATTTATTGATTCAATCTGTGAAAATGAGAATGCACGTGATTGCTGGTCAAGTGATGCATATCTGCTATATTCTAATTAACAAATAAAATTCATCTATAACTATATAGCAGTACAGTATTTGTTTTTTATAAAATACATGCTTTTATAAAATTAGGATATTAGGCCACACAAAGTTGATTTTTCGTTTTGCATTACATGGATTTCAAAATTCGGGACGGACCAGGACGGATTTTTTTTTTTCTTTTCTTTTTCTTTTTTTTTTAATGCACTGCAAATGGAATAATGTTCACATAAGGTTATACAAGGTTGGTTTTCATTTTGCACAACAAGAAATCAAAAATTGGGCCGGTAGTCATATTTTTCCTGCCAGCCTATCGGACAATTACGGGAAATTAAGGTCTCCGTCGGGTGACGCCGGATGAAAATAGTGGGAAAAAATAGTTGTCAAAATTTGAACAATTGGCACAATTGGGAACTAAAAAAAAAATTGAAAAAATTGAAAAAATGGGACGGCGGGTAATGCAAAACGAAAAATCAACTTTGCTTGGCCTTATAGAAACAGTTATTACAAACGCACCTATCATCATGGTGTATTTTTATGTTTTTACTAAATTTTTATAAGGTTTGTTTCGTTTTTACATCAAGATTAGTTAGTGTTTCAGATCAGATTAAAAACCCCGGTTGATCCGGGATTACACTGAAACCGATCAGACTGGATTAATCCGGAGCAGATCTCATATACAGACTTTCGTCTGATTGGCTGATGTAAATCAACTGCCCAAGTAACTCATTTATTCACTTTAAAGTACTTTTTAGGAACCTAACGTTTCACTAACAAAAAAATCGACTGAAAACAAATTCTAATTGTATCGCTGTTTGCAAATTGATGTACTTTTTGATCAAATTTATAGATCGCTGCACACAATCACTACAATCACTTGAACAATCACCAGATTGTTGTCCGTTGCGCGATTTTGTGATGATTTTTTAGTGAGCATAGATATGGCTGATGAAATTAACATATTTATATTGAATCTTTGGCCAATAAACGCTTTACAATCTTTTGCAATCACGCCTATATGCGAGTTTTAAATGGCAGAAATGGGTAATAAAAAGAAGATTGAGACGTTACATGTAAGCTTTAAACTTAATAAACTTTGAGTATACCATTTGATATGCTGTATATTACAATAATAAAAGGCTTGTACTATTGTTTACTGTTAGAGATGGGGAAATGCGCATTTTATAATAACATGCGCATTAATGCACACGTTATATAAAATGCGCATGATATCACATGATATAATTTTTGGAATTTATGTTTTCACTTCGGAAATATCGGATACAAGCTCAAATTTTTACCCCGACCTTGCTCTTCTTTTATGTTTATTCGTTTTCTTTTCGGAATTGTTCGAGACTTTTGCATCCATATTCCTTAATTCCGCCCGACATTACGCTCTCTGGCCTAAATTATAGGCAGTTTAGTTCCTTATATAAAATTTAGATGGGATAAAATGCGCATGATTCCGAAACATGCGCATGAATGCGTACGATTAAGGAATCATGCGCACGCATGAAACCCATCTAAATTTACTGTATATTTTACGCATTCCGAATTTTCTAGAGTTATATTGCTAATAACTTTGGTTAAGTAGTAGTTCGATAATATTTAAAAGTGTTATGGTTTCGTTCCCTATAACAAATTGCAGCACGGAATGATATTGGAATACACGGAAAAGTTTGGATATGGGACCACACGAACCTGCACGTAAATCTATATGAGACAATGTATGAGAAAGCACGTTTACAACACGTAAAAGGGCGCGGATTCCATGCAACAGTGCACGTACTAACGTGCAATTTTATGTGTTTTCTCGTGCATTGTCTCGTGCATATTTACGTGCAGGTAACATATAATATCATATATCCATACATATACATATAATAACATATATCCGTATATACATTTATATATATTATTTTATTAACTAAAATTTTATAATTTTATTAACTAAATTTTATAATTTTTATTAACTAAAATTTATATTTTATTAATTAACTTTTATTAGTTTATTAATTAAATTTTATAATACAAATACTTTAATTTAATAATTTACATGCCAAATAAGAAAATATTTCTAATCACTAAAACTACCACTTAAAAATAACTCAGTAACTAATAATATTGAAAAAAAAAACAAAGTAAAGCAATAGTACCAAAATGAAAAGTTCAAAAAAAAAAATCGAAATGATTACTCTAGAAATAACTCCAATAGTAACAACTCCAACTACGCCAACTCCAATGATAGTAACTCAAGAGAGATGCTAAAATGCAATAATATACAGAAAGTAAATAAAAAATAAAAGAAAAAAATAATAGTAATAAAAAACAAAGCCGCGTTACCTCCAAAAATGATAAAAAACATACACCAAAAACGATAATGATTCCAAAAGTCCAAAGGATGGTTTCAAAAAACAATGACAATAACTTAAAAAATTATATAAAAATTAGTGAGTTGTAAAAAAAAAAAATTATAAAACAATAAAAGAAAATGATAAAAATTGTAAGTGAAAAAAAAAACAAATAATCAAATATTTATTTACTTACAAATCGAATGTAATTTTTGCGCGTCAATGCACGGAAATTATATTGTTAATTGCAAAAAAAAACAAAAAACAAAAATGTAATATTTATTTACTCACAAAATAAATGTTTTTGTACGCGTCATTGCACGGAAATTATAATCATTAAGAATCTTAACGATCATCACGTTAATGCACAGAATTATGATCTTCATCACGTTAGTACATGGAATATAATCGTTAAGGACCTTAATGATTGTGACAATTGTGATGTCATGCACAAAAATTATGATCGTTAAGAATCTTAACGATTGTGATGATCATCACTGAAATTATAATCGTTAAGGAGTCTTAATGATTGTGGTGATCATGACATCATGTACAGAAATGAACATTATGATCGTTAAAATTGATCGTTAAGGAATCTTAACGATTGTGATGATTGTGACGACAGTGCACTGAAATTATGATCGTTGAAAATTATAATTATGATCGTTAAGAATCTTAACGATTGTGCACGTCAGTGCACAAAAATTATGATCGTTAAGAACCTTAACGATTGTGCACGTCAGTGCACGAAAATTATGATCGTTAAGAATCTTAATGATTGTGCACGTTAGTGCACGGAAATTATGTGATCATTAAGATTAATGCACATCAATATATGGATATAATACTATGCATGATAGTGCACGGATTTCAATTTTTCGTGTGATAACGTGTATTGAATTTTATGGACGATCAGTTTCCGTGCAGTTTCCGTGCAGTGATTATGAAACCCGTGCTTACCCGCATACAATTTCGTATTTATGCATGCATTTCCGTGTATCGAGTTTTCATAGGGGTTAATTGTATGAGTTAAGGATCACGTCACACCTCAAGTAAAGGTTAGGCTAGAGACCAAGTTGATTATGTGTTTTATATTACCCCCTCTCCCCGCCAGGAGAGGGGGGGGGGAGGGTGGTTGACATAGTAAAATTTTTAAAAAATTTTTCCGAATTTTTCCGTGACTTTATAAAATTTTCCAAAACGTCCCGTAGCCCTATGTATATTTATCAAAATTTTTTTTACTATGAGGGAGGGGGGAGCTCTGAGGAGGGGGGGGTAATGTAAAACACATAATCAACTTGGTCTGGCCTTATGATGATTAAAAATAAGAGAATTATTTTAATTGCTTCTCAAAATGCAATAAATAAAGAATAAAAAATTAGCATTGTTAATAATTTATTCGCAAATTGAATTTTGATTGACTTGGCTTGGGTTTACGTATTAGTAGTGATAAATATCAATTTTACGTATTATCTATCTATTTCCAATCAATTAGTTGCCAGCTATAGTTGCAACTAATCGATTACGGATATCACGTGACTAAATAATCGATTAGTTGTTTAGTTGTTTAAATTGTTTAGTTGTAAGTTGTATAGCTGATATAACAAAAAACATTTCATCTTAAAATTATAGTAATGATAACTTACAGATTTAGCAAAGCATTAGAATCAAACCAAATAATGCATTTTCACAAAAGCATTAAGACTTCGTGGTAATCCGTTAAACAGATGTAGTATCGCTTTCATATTTAACGTATCATTACAAATTGAACCAGACATAGGCAATTAAATAACTAGTTATAAACAGGCGGCTTTTCATAGGGCTGGAACCTTATGTATTAGGTTTTGAATTTAAATACTGTAACTTATATTATAATCAAAATTTGCAGTATAATATGAATAAAAATTTAATCGTTAATTTGTTAGTTTAACTGTTAAGTACATATACATTTTAAGTACACGTACGCATACTTGATTTAATAATTCATAAAGTTATAAAAACGGCAATCTCTGCCATTAACTAATCCCTGTTATATACAGGTACTTTTCAATTCTTATATTATAAATTATAAGATATTATACAGTATATTAAACCTCGATACGAAGAATTTTGAAAATATATATTTATAGCGACATCTATCAATTAAACAAAGTTGATCAAATGTCTCACGAATCATGAGCCATATCTCAACCATCCTAACCCAAACACTAAATACTTATCCGAAAGAACTTGTTAGAATAGTTTTATAACGCAACAATAAAGAGCCGGTAGGATGATAACCATAAGGAGTTTTTAGAATGATTATTTATCGCTAACTATAAAAGTGCTGTTAGAATGATTATTTCTTAACACTAATCATAAAAAAACAATTATTTATAGTTATTGTATGGGTTGTAGTGAATAACCCAGTTACACACGGGTTCATATTCCGTGCCGAAGGCACGGGATTTAAATATGAACCCGTGTGTGTAACGGGTTATTCCACATACCCATATAATAACTATCTTATTGCACGGTGTCTGACGTAACAATCCCGTGCAATAACCAAACGTAAAAAGCACGGGTTGTCACATAAGACCCGTACAATAAGAATGATTATTTAACACTAATCATCAAAGTTGTTAGAATGATTATTTAACGCTAACCATAATGAGCTGTTAGAATGATTATTTACACTAATCGTAAAGAATGGTTGCCTGATTCGACTATTTTGATTTTCACGTACACTCACATGACTGTCATCTTCATTCAATACTATTTTACATCTCGCTTATTAGTAATGGAAATTTGAAAAGATGTAGATTGTTCACCTATATTTCGCAGAATATTATAAACACAATATAGAACTTGGATTTGTATACTAAGTTTAATAGTAAAATCCGACGGATATCCGTTAAATTTAATAGGAAAACAGATAATGGATCTAAGCTCTACTATAATAAATTATATACTGTAAACTTGATTAAAAATGGTTCTAACCTATCAATTAGTAGTAGGTCTAATATCCAGTAGTGATTTAAAAAAAGGTCGATTCAAATATAATATATAAAACGATTCAAGTATAATTAAAAAAAATGAAACATGTGACACTAAAAGAACCACTTAAAATTATTAAGAATCGTCCGAATCATTTTTCAATCGGTGAAATTGAAAAATAACAACTGTAAAGTACTGACTCTATGACTGGTACCCGGAGCAATTCAAATTATATACAAAGAATAGTGTCTTTATGCTTTGGAAGATACCCAGGTGGTGTAAAACACATTGAAAACTGGCAAAGTTGAAATAAAAAAATGCTTACCAGATACATCTCAACCCGAGAAGCATAATTAGTTACCAATCAATGGTTGTGATTTCTGTTATATCAATAATAATAGTTGTTTATAAGTTGATAACTAGTTGATAACTAACAATTGAACTACTGTAGATGATAATAAATCGATTAGTTGTTTAAATTTTTTATAAATCGGTTAGTTGATAAATTGCCAGCTAGTTGGTTTTTCAACTAACGATTTGGAACACTAGTCAGGCATCTATGCTAGAGGTACGGAACTCTTTTACTTAGAAGTATAGCTAGTTTTTGAGATACATAGGTTTAAATATCAGGTGCGTTATGGTAAAAGTTTTCTGGAAGATATTATATATTAAAAACATATTATTTTAAAAGTTTTTTTTTTCATTAATTATATTTCACAAACATGGCTAGTGAGAATGGTAGGTGATTCATAATTATAGTTACCTAGAAAGTTTAGTGTTACTAGAATCGGCTTAATTTAAAGAGCAGTTAATTTAGCGAGTTGTATAGATTATTTTGCATTTCTTTAAATGATGAGCAGCATACTTGACGCGCATGAAATTGTGTATAAAATCACTCACATCATGCGAATAATGCATATTATATCCATTCACTTTACTTATCAACAACTCGCGACTCGAAATTATAATAAATTTAACTTTCATGTTACTATAATCGACTTGGCATTTATATTTAGCGAATTTGATAAATTATCTTATATTTTTTCTACTGATAAATAGCATGGTTGATGCACATAAATTTTGGTTTGTCTCATTTCTGGGTCTATCTCACTATGGAAATACAACCGAGTATTTCTTCTGCTTGCCGAGCAATCTACGTAGCTTTCTAGGATCATTGTTACAAAATTTTTTTTTTTAATATCGTGACTGTCGTCCCGACAGGCCACGCAATGATATCTTAGAGCTGTATTTATGACCATCGCCCAATAGGCCATGCTATTTAGATAAGCTTGCTAACCACTCTGGAAAATTTTAGGAGATAATTGGGCGCTTTTCAATAGAAATGGGGAAGATCTCCTTTTTGGCCAAAAAATTTTTATTACCTTCATCAAAGATATCTCTGCGAGTTCTTGACCAAATTCAGTGAAATTTCTTATTTGAATTCTACAGATTTTCAATAACTCGCAGAGATATCTTCGATGAAAGTAATAAAAATTTTTTGGCCAAAAAGGAGATCCTCCCTTTCAATTCCCAATTGAGTTTTGATTTTCGGACTGATCCGGAATTAATAAAATTTCACGATTTGATTGGTTAAAGGTAACAGTGATTATCGGGTAATCTCGTGAGGTGCTAGACTCTACGCAGCCTCATGTAAATTTTCTTTTACATTATCTTGATTTTTTATTATGCATATCGACTTTCATTTATAATTGAAAAGTGTCGATCATGTCAAAATTTATATGAAACTAATAAAAACTCATTTTTCTAAAAATTGTAAAAATGGGCTGTTTTAATTGACCACACTCCATATAATCAGAACGAATGTCGGATTCGCAGAAGAAACAAGGATCCTAATTTATACTATGGTCAATTAGGCCAGACCAAGTTGATTATGCGTTTTACATTACCCCCCATAGTAAAAAAAATTTTTGATAAATATACATAGGTCTACGGGATATTTCGGAAATTTTTATATAGTCACGGAACAATTCGGAAAAATTTTTTTTTGATTTTACTATGTGAACCATCCCCTTCCCCCTCCTGGAGGGGAGAGGGGGTAATAATCAACTTGGTCTGGCCTTACCTCATACTTTCTTATACTTACTCAAACTCTATATTTTTACTTTACAATTATCTCATTTCATACGTATATACGAAAACTACCTCATACTTGTCCAGCCTTTGATCGATCGAATGATCGATCGTTCGATTAGACGTGACAATAATCCGGCGTGTCACGGGTTTCATCTCGTGATGATTCGAGACAAAAACTGCCTCGATTCTTACGTATCGAGTACAAAAATCACGCACAAAATACCTGCATTATCGTAATAAACCATTTTTATGCGCTATATTTAAGTCTAAATTTAATGATTCAGTTCATAATCCTCGCCGTTTCAAACAAATGCAAAAAATTTTTGAAACTATCCCTAATGCAGTAAGATAGACAATTTCCTGCGCATAATGCAGGCTAAAGTAATTTCCGATCTAGACCATGTGTATTTTTTATTCACATTAAATACGAAACACACCACTTTGTCCACTTTGTCTATCATTACTTATTCTTAACTGCTGTTAATTAAAAAATTAACTTCAAACGGCCTTAACATTACATTCCTCTTATAAAAGAAAGGAGCAAAAATAAATAAACATCGGTATATAATTAATTTATTATAAAAAGTGTTTTATCCGATAAAAAGAACTTCGTACGTATGTACAATTTTTACAGGCAAAATTCTCGTGTATGTATGCAGCGATCACAGATTGGAATTTTGGGGTTTCCAAATTCCTATTGGTCGAGCAAATTTTGTTCCGAATGATTCCGTAAAAGCTAAATGTTTATTCAAATATTTCTTCTCGTTAATACTAGTTTTCTAGCTCCTCACAATCGAACAAAAAGCACTTCGGAAGCTCTTTATTCAGCAGTTTTTTGTTGAATCGTTTTATTGCAAACTGAAATAAACATATATGAGAGGANATCAGGGGACTGGTGAGAGTCATTCAGCGTTTTGATTTTTCGGGGGAGGGGGGAACTTCAGCTGGGGGTGATGTTAACTGAAAAATTAACTTCAAACGGCCTTAACATTACATTCCTCTTATAAAAGAAAGGAGCAAAAATAAATAAACATCGGTATATAATTAATTTATTATAAAAAGTGTTTTATCCGATAAAAAGAACTTCGTACGTATGTACAATTTTTACAGGCAAAATTCTCGTGTATGTATGCAGCGATCACAGATTGGAATTTTGGGGTTTCCAAATTCCTATTGGTCGAGCAAATTTTGTTCCGAATGATTCCGTAAAAGCTAAATGTTTATTCAAATATTTCTTCTCGTTAATACTAGTTTTCTAGCTCCTCACAATCGAACAAAAAGCACTTCGGAAGCTCTTTATTCAGCAGTTTTTTGTTGAATCGTTTTATTGCAAACTGAAATAAACATATATGAGAGGACAGCAAATAGGAATTAAAATTTTAGCTTTATTTATTATTATTTATTTATTTATTATTTATTTTTTAAGTTTTTATTTTTTTTTAATTCGTTTTTTATTTTTAAATTATATATTTTATTTTAACCGCGAAATAACGCACAGAGTTGTTTCGAGTTTCGGCCTGAATTAATCTTAATTTAGGCCGAAATTCGAAACCACACCCATCGCGTTATTTCGTGGTTATGCAGTATTTATTTTTTTAATTTTTACCGGGGGACATCAAAGAGGAAGGGGAGGAGTGATGTTAACCGAAAGCTTAACTTCAAACGGCCTCAGATAGGTTTTAGGTAGTAATATAATAAGCAAAATTGCCTAAGATCATCAAATTCTTAATTTGATTGGTCAGGTATCACGTGATTCTGCTCCGCTTTAGACGACCCCCATATATAGAGCTAAGTACGTACGTTCGTACATACGTCAGCTACTAGTAATATCATGCACGAAGTAATAAATCGAATTTATATATTGAATTTGATTTCTAAATAATGATAATATTTCATTATTTTTAATTTTTTTCATATGTTCATTTTACCCGGGGGCCGGGGGGACCATTGGGGGGTGATGTTAACCAAAAAATTAACTTCAAACGGCCTAATTAAAAAATGTAGCCCCGTCGAAATTTATTCGAATACAACAAAAACTTGATCGGCATTTTGGGCAGTATCGGCCCTTTCTATTGCAAAGCCCATATGGGCGGTCAAAAGTAGAAACCAAGGAAATTGTTTCTAAGTAAATTTTTTCTAGACTTTAAATTTACGAAAGCGAACTTTTTAACCAAATTAAAAGATCTTAACAACTATTAAACCAAACTTGATAAAAATTTTTTTATATAGTTATAGAATTAAAATAAAAAAAAATTTATTAGATTTGGTTTAATAGTCGTCAAGATATTTTAATTTAAAGTTTTAAAAAAACTTATTAAAAACAATTTCCTTGGTTTCTACTTTTGGCTACCCATATGAATAAGTTTATTGCTTATATAAATTACGCTGCTTTAGATTAGGAAATTTTATTATAACGTGGAGGAACCTGGCATAGTGAAAAAAGACTTATTACTTCTGTGGCTAATGACCTTTAAATATTTTATGAGTTATTTGTAAAAATATAACCTTCAATACAAATAAATAGTCTTACAAAATTATATCAGGCATCAGACCATTATACTCGAAAAAAAATAAATACTTTAATCCTAGTGACTCTGATCCTTTTCAAATTTTTCGCTGATAAAATTGTTTATTGATAATAATTTTTCGTTTGGCTAATTGTAGGTTACAATATTTTCGTTCAAATTTTTGAGGAAAACTTAACTAAAACTCAGTGGGGAAATAGCATCTAATCAACAATTAGTAAAACGAGAAAATAACACCTTTATTCTCCGTAAACGGAATAATTTCTATACTACTTATTTTTTTAGCCGAAATAGAATTTGCTAGCAAATTAATCTACTGACAAGCTTTACAGTTATAACTGATCATCAATGAAATTTGGAAAGACTGAAATTTATGCCGATTATCGTCGTTGGCCAATATGATTCTAGAATTTCAAAGAATATCGGTGATTACTATATGCAGTAAGTGTGTAAAATGATGAACGTTTACTGATTGGCAAAACTTTGGGATCCGGATTTTGGTTGAAAATTAACCCGAAAAGTGTTCGGGTAAATATCATCCGGTCCCAGGTTCATCTGAGATGTAAAAATTTGAAAATCCAAATATTAAATTAGCTGTTAAGGCCTCACAAAATTGTATACTTGGGTTTCATATCATGAAACGGTGATTTTGATCTGACCGCACGGCTTTTTTTTTTTTTATAGTAAAAAAGTTTTTTTTAAAAAATTAGTCTTTTTTATTATTATTAAATGATAAAGAAAGTATATTGTCGCTATCAATTACGGCCTCTGTGTTATAAATGTTAGGATATCTACTTCCGTCCAAACTGACCATTCACACCCATCCCAATGTTTCAAGTTCCAGTTGCATCTCTAGCCTGAAGTGATTGCTTATTCGAATCGTGATGAACATAATCGTAACAGTAATAAAGCATTCTGGCATTTTGATAAATCAATGACTTAATGTTGAATTATTAAAAATAGCAAAAGGTTTTTTCGATGAATTGTAATTCATTATTGTTATCTTGTAAAACACTTACGTACGAAAAAATTGTGACAAACGAGAACAGAAGAAGTCAATAACGAGCTTTTAGTGTATGAACATTCGATTTTTTAACAAAAATGAAATAATAAGGAATATATCTCATTTAATGGAAACTTCCGAGCAACTGTTTAGTGACATTAGAAAAACCTATGACTGTTGTTAAATGTGGACTTGTTTGAGCGAAAGTTATTTCATAAAAGGAACGTAGATTATAGTTGGCAATATATTCTCAAGATTAAAAATGCACAATATGCAAATATATATAACTTACATATTTGAAAAGTACTTGAATTAGCAATTTATAGTATTAATACACTTATTTTTGAGTATAACTATGTCTTCACTATATCAAAAGTCGCCATTATGAGAATTTTTTTTTCCTATAGACATTTTTTCAGAAAAAAAAATTTCAATAGATTCATCGGATTCAACAGATTTCATCTGATAATTCATCCACAGGACCAAGAACTATATACGTTAGGCCAGACCAACTCAATTCGGTGGTTTACGTTACATCCTTCTCACAAAAGAGGGGGAAGGGGAGAGATTCGAGGAAGTTTTATTATAAAACTTTTCCGAAATGATCCGTGATATTATAAAAGCTTTCCGAAATTTTCCACATATATAGTGAGGGGACTTCAGTGAGGGGGGAAGGCAGAAGGGGGTAACGTAAACAACCGAATTAAATGTCTGGTCTGGCCTTAATTAATTAAGGCAATCTCGGGCAAATCTTATTATATTTATTAATTTCATTTTTTATCTTTTTTTTTTTTAGCTTCGAACAATGCAAAATATTATTATGTTAATATTGATTGACCTTTACCACAAAAAAATAAGTGGATAAGTCGGTAGGATGTGCTATCAGTTATCATATTTATTTCTATCCTACATAATAAGGTGTGATGTATTTAAAGGGTGGTCTAGGAACATACCATTCCGAAATAATTACTTTTTAGCCGCAATTATATAAAATCAATATTTTATAAAGTCCAACTATTAATACCGATATTATATTTTAGGACGATTTTAATTCTCACCAGAGGTGAAATTCACCGGGTATGTTATTTCTCAAAAATGGCTTTAGTAAATGACGTTTAAAGTACTAATTAAAAATGGTCAACACTCTAAAAAACCCTAGTCTCGCATGTGCTATAGAATAAATCAACAAAATTGATCTCATTTATTTAACTCTTTTTTTATAAAATTTTTACTGTATATCATGTATACATTTCAAATACTAAGTTTTACGGCAAATTTTGTCAATATTACGGCCTAATCGAATGCTACAAGTATTTTTTTTTTGGCATATGTTGAATTTAAATATAATAAGGATGATTCTAATCATATTTGTACCAATATTCCAGATAATAAAATGGTTCATATTAGAATAACTATTAAAATAAAAATGATTTGAGACAAGATTTAATCCATAAAAATTTTTACGACGTGCATCAAATAACAAAAGTAACGATTTTTTATAATTATTTAAATATCTATATACGTAAAATGATATTAACTCAAAATCAGCTTATCTAGATTTGAAATATGTTACTTAATTTTGATAACTTTCCATCAGAAGCCTGAAATGTACTGTATCCTTTAATTATAATTTCAGTAATAATTAAGATCAATTTTTTAATACAGTAACAATTAGACTGCACAAATATAATATATTTATTTTTTCAATAAGCCGTTAGTTATTTACGTGAGCCTGGGTCCATTTATTGTTTGGATTAATTCTTAATGATATATCTAAATCTGCAAGTGATTCTTTAAATTTTCCCATTGCAATAAGTTGCGCCACAAAACTTAAAGCATCTTCAGAATTTGGTTCAGTTTCTAATGGTTCATTTAAATATAGAAGTGACTCTTCGTATCTGCCCATTAGACGATATGTGTCTCCACGAGCTCTTAATGCAAATGAATCATCCGGTTCCATTTCTAATGATTTATTTAAATCTATATCAGTCACATGATATGTCACGTAAATTTTTTAATTATGAATCAAATGATTGACGCACTTAAATTTCATATGTAAAATTTAGGCAAAGTTTGCTTTTTCGACTTATTGAGCAAGAAAAAGCTGTCAATTTAATTTTTGGATTTGATTTACAACTTTCCTAGCATTTAAATGTTCTTCTCATAAAATTTTAAGGATGGTTTATTAATAAAATTGAGAAGAATAATGGCATGAAGTTAGCCAATTTTTTGACGATTTTTACCGTTTGAAGAACCTTCAAATGCTAGGGAAGTTGTAAACGGATCCAAAAATTAAATCGACAGCTTCTTCTTGTCAAATAAGTCGAAAAAGTAAAATGTGCCTAAATTTTACATATGAAATTTAGGTGCGTCAATCATTTGACTTATTAAAAATTTACACACATGATCTGCGTGACAAATCATGTGACTGATATGATATTTTCTAATAATACGATAGGGTCTCCACGACATTTTAATGAAATTGCATTATTTGGTTCAAATTCCAATGATTTATTTAAATCTACGAGTGATTCTTTATATTTATATGAATACGATAATAAGACCTTCCACGATTTCTTAATGCAAAGGCATCGTTTGGTTTAATCTTTAATAATTTAGTTAAATCTGCAATTGACTTCATCTCAAGATAAATGACACCACAAACTTTTAATGCAAATGTATCATTTGGTAAAATTTCTAATGACTTATTTGTGACTCTTCATAATTGTCTAAGGATTGGAACCGTTTAACCGTTTAAAAATTGCTACTGTATATAGTTTCGGGCAGAATTATGCTGGTCGTGGGCCGGAATCATTTTAATGCAGGCCAAATTAAATGGTTAAACGATTTAAACGATTAAGAAAAATTTTGGCGGTTCCAATCCCTGTGTCCATATAATAATAAGCATTTCCACGAATTTTGAGTGCAAATGCATCATCGGGTTCAATTTCTAATAAGTTATTTAAATCGACAATTGATTCTTCATATTTGTCTATCATACGGTAAGTTGCTCCAATGTAATTACACTATTTGACTCAATTTCAAACGACTTATTTAAATCCATAAATGATTCTTTACTTGAACATAAAACAATAAGACCTTCTACGATATCTTAATGCAAACTCATCATTTGGCTCAACTTTTAATGCTTTGGTTAAATCTGCAATCGATTCTTTATATCAAGGTAAGTGACTTCACGAATTTTCAATACAAATGCATTATTTGGTTCAATTTTTAGTTAAATCTATGAGCGACTCTATATCACCATTTGTTCTTAATTTAGATGATCTATTTGACTCAATCGCTGGTATATCATTCTTAGCAATATCCTATGAAGGTAGCATTGTAGTTAAATTGGTATTAGGAGACAAAACATGTGAATAATAGCTTGATCTGGAGTTGTATATTTTAGCATAATTTCTGTCCACAAAGTTGGATCAAGAATTAGTGATACAAAGCGATGAAAATTTTAATCGATTAGTTGATAGATTATTTTATCCAACTAATTGGTTAATCGATTTTATTCAACTAATCGATCATTTGACCATTCGATTAATCAACTAATCAATTAATCAATTAGTTGGCCATTCGATTAATCAATTAGTTGACTAATCGTTGACAACTAATCGATTGACAACTAACGATTGACTAATCGATTGACCACCACCAGGTAATTCATTATTTTGTTTCATATCCCAAATTTGCAATCTGCCTCTATAGCAGTAGCTTCCTTCCAATTTAGGTGTGGTACTGGTACTAGAGGTGTTCCTTATCTAATTTAGGCCAATTCTTTACCACAGATCCCTTTGTGTTTACCACTTTTCTTATCACTCAGGTTCATATTACAGTTGTATCACCCTCCTATTCAAGATACCAAGACCGCCTTAGGGTTGTTTATTCTTGCCTGCCAAGGAATTACTTGTGCAACCTTCATGTAACTGTACTGTCACCAAACCTCTACAATGGATCTCTTTCCAGAAATTCCTAAAGCAGGTTTGTACTTCACATAGACTTTCACAGGACCTTGCATCTGAATTTTTCTAGAAACCACTTTTAGTAGGATTCGTTTCAAAGACCTTGGCTATAAAAATTGAGTATCTAGACCATTATACTATGGGACTCCAACCCAAAAGAGCTTTTCAAATACTCTGTGATACTAAAATTACTTATAATATATACTATGAACTAGAGGTTGGAACGAATTTAAATATTTGAGTTTATCACATCAAAATTTGATTTTATCATACCAAAATTCAAGTTTATCACAACAATTATTAATAATTGATATGATAAAATCAAATTTTGATATAATAAATCGAATTTTGATATGATAAAATCGAATATCATGAACTTTATATTCTTGAATTAAATTAGTTTTTAGCACCTTTGGCTAGTTAGAATATACTAATAGTTTTATATATTTACAAATGATATTGTTTCTACTATAGCAACCAGTGAATATACATATTCAATTGCTTTTACTATAATATGCAAAGTACTATCAAATTTGAGCATCCAATACTTTGATTAAAAATGTGAATAAATTTAATAAAATGTCTTAAATGTATTATATTTTTTATGCTAGTCAGCCTGTTCTAAAGGCATAATTCTAATAGTTGGAAATAAAACAAATTTTTATTTAAACATTGTGATTATTTATCTAAAAAATTGAATTTATAATCAAAAAGAAAGGAAAGAAATTAAAAAATGCCAGTAGGTACAGAAGAACCCCAGACATCTCTCATATAGGTCATAACTGGATTTTGGCCAATTTTAGCCTAATTTGCTAAAAATTACAACCATATATTTACTTAAATAACTTCTGATTCAGTGATCAGAATTGAATGAACTTTTTTTTGTTATATGCACCTCACTAAAAGCTTTATTTTAAAAAAAGTTCATTCAAATTGGACCACTGAAGGCCAAGATAATTGCCAAAAACTGGTTTTGGTTTTTGCTAAAACACATAATATATGATCATGACCCCTGTACTATATATCTGGGCCCTGGACAGAAATAAAAACTAATATGTTAACTTTTTAATTATTGTAAATTTAAAAAGAATACTACTAATATAAAAACAGTAGACAAGAGGAGTGCTATTTATCAGCTAATTAGAGTTTTGCTAAGTAGCTGACCCTCTATCTGATAATCTTCTAAGCATTTGATTGGTTAAAATTTAATAATATATATATATTAAATATTGGATAACTTCTAATCTGCCAGTCTGTTTTAGATAATTTAACTACCAAAATGTTTATCTCAATAAGATGATTCCAAGCCCAAAATCATTAAATTCCAATTACAGGATCCCAAGAACTTTCAACTTTTGTGTAAAGTACTAAATGGGCCAGGCCAGGTCAGGCTTTTTAGATCCGTAACAAAGCCTGAAAATGTTTTTTAGACCTGATTAAAGCCCAAGCCCAACAAAAAACTGCTAAACAAACCAAACTGGGTCTTATTTTAAATTCAGTTCAAGTCGGGTTTGGCCCATATTTTATATAGATTTTTGACTAATTATATAAAAGCAAGACAGTAGCAAGTTGCAAATCAATTAGACTATTTTGAGAGCTGATAGTATGGTGTGAAGACTAATAGTATAGATGATAATGATAATATGATTGAAACATGCTCATGTATCTTTCTCAATATGATTAATTTATGATGATGTTGGTGTACGCAAGTTTTAGTAAACATCTTTATCATTATTTCTATTTAGCAATTATTGATTTACAAATTGAAATAATAACAATAATAATAATCATAAATAATAAAGCAATCTATGATATCAATTTTTGCTTCTTTTTCAAAATTTACTAAACCACAACACTAAAAAATCAGGATCTGATAATGGTCCAAAGCAACTAAATTTTACGCTTTTTACAATTGTAAAATTTTTAGATAAATTATTTTACACTTTCTACAATTGTAAAATTTGTAGGTAAATTATATGAGATAAACTATAGTATAACACTAATATTATACATATAAGTTTATAACCCAAATGCTAATACTCACTTGCATAATTATACAATTTAAATTAGTTTTGTCTACCAGATATTGCATAAATGTGCATTCACATTGGCTTGAAAAAAAGAGTTCTTGTTACACTTTAAACAACAAACTGTGTCTTTATTTGTGGCAAAGATCTTTAGCATAAGAATAAATATATTAATTATTGTTTTGCTTTTAATTATAATAATTAATTATATAGTATAATACTTTCATAATTATTACCTCTAATAATTTGCTGAACTAATTGTAAGATTTTCAAAAGTTTACTAGTAGTTTACACTCACATAAAAACTTACGAAGGTTTATGTATATTTTTTTTCTAATGTAATAGATCAAAAAGAACTAAAAAAGAAAAGCTAGGTTGCTACAAAAGAAAGTTTATGATTAGCTAAAGCCAAAAACCTATTACAAGCTGAAAATAGTAATTATGATAAAAATAGTAAAAAATTATTGCCAAAATATTCTTTACTTTGCAGTTCAAAATTCAAGAGTTGATTTAGATAGCACTTTTTGAAAATTTTATAGCACTTTTACTATTTCATCTCGAATAGTAAATTATCTTGGCCTTTTATAGAGTACAATTCAATCCACAATTTTTAAAACCAGATTAGCCACTAAATATCAAACTAAATATATTGTTATCATAATAATTATGTGTATTACAAGTAAAATAATTAGTATTAGTAATAAAAATAATGGTTGTTGGCATATAGAAAACAACTTTCATTTTATTTCAAACATGTTTAAAACTATCATTTGTTGAATAACAATATATTAAATATATAAAAATTTCTTTGATTAAATATCAAGTCCTTTTTATTGTTTAGCTATTGTGAAACTTATTTGCCTTTTTTCTTTAGTAAAAACTTATAAAATTTGAAAACTCTATTGTAGTTCAAAAAACAAAGCCAAATATTGGGGATTGTTTGCTTATGCTATATATAGAAAATGCTAAATACTTGGTTCTCTTTGGTCTCTTAAAAAGCAACAGATTTATTAAAATTAACTAACTATTGATACTACTAAACAACTAAAAAAGTTTATATTCTACTTAGCAATACCTGCTATATTATGTGCTTAAAATTTGCTAGCCCTTTTGCTTGCTAGAAAAGTGTGCAATTATATAATCTGCTATGAAGTAGCAGATTATATAATTGAATTGCTAAAATTGTTATCATTTTATACCAATTTAGTTAATTTTGGATTAGCATTTGTTTTTAATCTACCTAGTCAATTGGCTCACTTTTTTTTAATATATTTAAAAAGTTAGTAATATGTTTTTGTTTTTAGAAAAAAGTCAACTCATAGTGCTAAAACTTATATTAACTCAAATCATTGTATTTTTTTTACTGATTTACTAATAATAAGTAAGTTTATATAATAATTAATAGCCAATTAACTTATTCATTACATGCCATATTACTGTATTTGATCTATACTAATATTTTTTTTACAGAAAACATATGAAGATTTGAAGAATACTATAATATAGTTTAAAAAAATTTATTATATAAAACTATAAGTTATTAATTAATGATATGGCTTTTTTTTTAGTAAAGGTTACTTTAAAAATTTTTTATATTGTATAATAATAGTGATCCTTAAGCAATTAAATCAAATGCTATGCTAAACAGAATACTAGAAACATTTGAAGAAATACAAGAAGAAGTACAACAAAAAATATATTTCCAAACTAAAGAACCAGAAGAAAAAGTACAATACCCCAGACATTTAGTACAGAAATCATACTTTATTTTTTTAGCAAAAACTTCTAAAATTTGAAAAGTGAAAAAACAGTTTTTGCAATTATTTTGGCATCTAGTAATCCAATTTGAATAAACTTTTTTAAAAATAAAGCCTTAATAAGGTGCATCTAACAAAAAACAACTTTATTAAATTCTGATTACTGGATTAAATATTATTTAATTAAATATAGTTTTATTATTTTAAACAAATTAGATTAAAATTGGCCAAAATCTAGTTATGACCTATATAAGAAATTTTAGGGTTCTAAAAGTACATTCAGAACCAGAATCAGAGATACTATAGAAAATGAAGAACTAGCACCTGAAAGAAATATAGGTGATGAAGCTTTAACCAACACAGCAGAAGCTATAACTACTCTTGCTAATGCTTTTGGATATAGTAGTAAAAACTCTCTTATTAAAATTAACTTTTATTGAGATAATAGAACCCAAGACCCTGCCATATGGCTTGAAAATTTTGAAAAAGCTGCTAAAGCTAACTAGTAGAGTCCTACTTGACAATTAAAACTTGCCTGTACTATATGAAAAATAATGCTCAAAAATAGCTTGCAAGTCTTGAACATACTTTAATTTATTTCTATTATTGCCAATATGGTCAGGAAGTTAATTTTGAAATGGTTTATAGTTTCTTTTATCTTTTTACAGAAAAGTTTAGTACCACTTAACAAAAAGCTACTTTTCAAAAGCAATTTTACAAAATTAAACAAAGTACAAATACTGTTTTTGCTTATATTACATCAGCGAATTATATATATATAATCTTATATAAGATATTATAGCCCGTAATATTACAAAAACCTTATGATCAATGCAATATATTACGTAATATATTATGTTATATTTGGTAATGTTATTTCAAAATATTTTGAAATATATTGTGAATATTGCGAAATAGACCAAATAAAAAAATGCAAATTACCTTCTACAGGGTCATGTACTCATACAGATTAATAAACTAATGTGTGCAGAAGGTAATATTTTGATATTTTTGTATTGTTTTGCAAATTTTCACAAATTTTTAAAATTTTTTAAAAAATAAATAAACAATATACATATTCATATAATCATGCTTTTTTACAGGTTTTTGCAATATTTTGTACAGTTTGAAATTTAATATAAAATTTAATATCTTTTTATTTATTATTATTATACATTATATTTTAATTTTACATTTATTTTTTATTTTTTTTCCTTTGACAGTCTTGCCAGTATCACTTTCTTGGTAATTTATGATGACTGTAGTTATTATTTTTATTTCCACCAATTGTAACCTGACTTTCTCTAGCTTGCTTTTACACTGCCCAGAAGTGACCTGTCGTACCGACCGCTATAGTGGCCAGAAATCTTTGCAGCCAATTTACAGACTGCTTGTGCAATGAGTTCATGTAGTATCTCGTAATATTCAGACTTAAGCTTTACATTACATCTTGTAACTTTGGTTATTCCAAATTGAGGGTTCTGGTACAGCCCTCGTTACCATAGTCTTGATTGCAGATTACTGCCTATTCTAGAAATTAAGTCTGTTGTGATATCCCAGATCCCTGTATCCTGCGATGTTTTAGTTTCCTAATTTAGCCTAGCCTGCTAGCTTTCTTTACAATCGCTGCCACTTGAATTTGAACTGGCAACTTTGCGATTTGCAAACTTGGAGCATAACCACTATACTATCAGACCCAAGGTCCATATTTTACATTTATTAAATATATATTTTTAATTAATATTACATACTTTATTATATATTATATTATTATATAGTATTATTTTTACATTATTATAAATATTTTAAACTACTTTTACATTTTGTCGCATCTAATTCTATTACTATATACAAAAAACTAGCTTTTCACACTTATTTTCGCTCATTCCACAGTTAGCTATTATCTTCACTTCTTTGTTTTCCATTATCTTCACTTTGACTATTCTTTTGTTTTGGCTATAACTTTCATTTTACTCTCTTTTCTAAATACTTCAAAGTTAAAAAATAAAAAAAAACTATTTTTTAAAAGTGTTGGTATTTTTGAAATTGCCAAAGAAATCTAGTATATTTTTGCAAAGTGCCAGAAAAAGTGCTAGGAAAGTTGCAAAGTGTTGAAGAAGTCAGAAATAAATAAAATCAAATAAAAATTAAAAAAAATAAGTAAAAAAATGAAAAAACAGAAAGTGTAAGCAAACTAATAAAAAATAATAAATGAAGTTCCAAATCTTTATTTCTCTGAAGTAAGAGTTCGTGTTCTTGCAAATTCTGAAATTTGTGAAAGCTGGGTTAATGTTCTTGCAAAATGCTAAAAAAGTCACGAAGTGCCAAAAAAGTCTGGCTTGGTTTTCTTGCAAAGTGCCAGGAAGTAAAAGTCTTGTTCTCACAAAGTACTAAAATAAAATAAATTAATAAAAAAAATTTTAAAAATAAACCAAAAAAAAACAAACCAAAAAACATAAAACGAAAAAATAAATGAAGTGAAATCTTGCAAGAACTTGCAAAAACTTGCGCACATTTTTCTAAAAAGTATTTCTGAAAATTTAGAAATTGCTTAGGAAATTAGTTGTGTGTTGGAAGTTATAGTTGGCATGCACAAAGTTTTTAAAAGTTGGTTGTTATTCTTGTAAAGTGCTGAAATAAAAATAAATTAAAAAAATTAAAAAATAAATAAAAAAAATGAAAAAAAAACAAATGAAAACAAAAAAATAAAACAAAAACAAAAAATGAAATGAAAATAAAAAACAAAATAAAAACAAAAAGTAAAAAAAAACAAAATGAGATTTAAAAGATCTAATTTGATCTTGTAGTACAGAATTTGAACATCATCAAACTATTTCGATCTATTTTGAAAAATCAGTCTAATGCATGATCCAGGTTACAGTTCTAGTCTAAAATATTTTAAAAGTAGTTCAAAATATTTCATAAAATATTTCGAAATATTTCGAAATTACTTTCATAATATTTGAAAATTTGATATTTCAAAATATATTACATAATATTACAGTTTATAAGACCTTATATATGATTACGCTATTATAAATTTGCTAATGTAGTTACTTTAAACACCTCAAAGGACAAGTTGATTCAACTGTTCTTTTACCTATTATTGTTATAATTTAGTTCTTTATCCAAGGACTATAACCTGAATATGCTATAAATGTACAACTGCTGAACCTGCTACATTGGATCATGCCATCATGAAAGCACACAAATAGAAAATTAAACAAATAATTATCTTGAATCATAATGCCAATAATACCAACTAGACAATTAAACACCTTATCAGCAAATTACCAAGCTTAATATAGAGGTAAGTCAGTAGAAATGGGTCAAATTTTTTCTAAATAAAAGTTTTTATGATTTTAAGCTTAAATATCTTAACAACTATCTTAATAAATTTAATAAATTTTTTTTATTTTAATTCTATATAATTCCAAAATTAAAATAAAAAACTTTTAGCAAATTTGATAAAATAGTTGTTAAAATATTTTAATTTAAAAATTAAAAAAATTTTACTAAAACGTATGTCCCTTTTCTACTAACTTACCCCCATATTATTCTTGCTAAGAAACAAGCTACTCCTCTGCTATTTCTGCTACTACACTAACCAAAATAAGGTCTTATTCCAACCAACTACTAGGAATACTACCTGTTATTATTGTAAATAAAAAGAACATTTCATCTGAAAAATTATGCTTAATACTAGAACAATAAAAAGAACTACCAAGAATACCAACCTTGTGTAGAAGCAATAATTATCCTTCTAGAAATAGTCAGTTCTGTGATAGATTCAAATCCCAAAATAGAAGCTGATTAAAAAATAGAAATTATAATTGCTTTAAATATGATTGATTCAGAAGCTAAAGTTTAGTTCTATAATAAATATAGAAATAATTGAAGCTATTAATTCTTTAATTAATCCGGGTCTTGAAATTGATCTTTTACTCTTTATTCTTGTAATATTTATACTCTTGATATCTAAAATAACTATACCTATGAGCAATTCAAAACCTTTTTACCATATTTACTTGAAATAACACACACTTGTGTGTTATTTTGAGGGGATGCACATTATTTCAAGTACGCACATAAGCATTATTTTGGGATAAAAATCTAATTTCTAAAAAATTGTATTTCTGCTTATTATTTGAATTCATTATTTTAGCAAATTATTAATTCAGCATTTGGAGTATGTGTTATATTGGGACATACATGGGCGTTATTTTGAAACCAACATGCTATTTTAAGAAAAAGCAATTTTTGAAATAATATTCATGTGCATTATTTCGAGTAAATATGGTAGTTAATAAATCTATTCAAATAGCTCTTGCTAGTTATTTAGCTAAAAAATCCAAAATTAATCAGACATAGATCTCTATCTATACCACTTCTGGTAATTATAATATTAAACTCAAAGAAAAACCCTATCATACTACAATTGATAGTGGTTCTGCAGAACCCTGGACATCTCTTATATAGGTCATAATGATCTGCATAAATTTAAAAGTTTTTGCTACCTCTAAAATTAATTAAATTTGCTAAAAGTTGAATTATTATATATAAATTTTTAGTAATTTGTTAAAAACTAGTTTCTAACATCTAGATTTATTAAAAATATTTTGTATTGTAAATGTTGCATATTGCTTTACAATTTCTCTAAATTTAAAATTAACATATATTACTTTAAAATTTATATTGATTGAAATATGATATATGTTAATTTTTCTAAGCTCAATATAATATTTGGCAATGATTTGTAAAAAATCTACTATATTAATTTAAAAAATTTTACTAATTAAACTTGAAGCACATATCTGATATCTTTAACTTGTAGAATCTTTAATTTCATGAAAAATATTGAAAACTTGTAAAAATATTAATGTTTTTGTTAATTTGAGTATTTATATTTTTGCAAGTTTTTCTCTAAACTTCAAATGCTTTTAGATAAACTTTCTCAAAATAAAGTCTCCAAAAAGCTACTAAGTAAATTGAAAAATATAGTATTCGGCTATTTTTAATTAAAATTTTATCAGAAATGGATTAATATTGACAAAAATATTTAGATTTATAATTTTATTTCCAGATTAGAATTTTCTAAAATTTTTAATTTTAATAAAAACAAAAAAATCATGGCACTGTTAGTCCTAGAATTTACTATAAAATATTATTGAACAGATATATCACAGGATATTTGAACATGTGAACCCAAAAGCCAAGAAATCTTATAGATTACATAGAACCCCAAACATCTCTCATATAGATCATAATTAATCTGCATGAATTTAGATGTTTTTGCTATCTCTAAAATTAAGTAAATTTGCTAAAAATTGGATTATTACATATAAATTTATAGCAATTTGCTAAAAACTAAATTATAACATTTAAATATATTAAAAATATTTTGTATTGTAAATAACATTAAAAAATATTATTTAAAAATCTAAACTAATTCATTTTTTTTATATGTCTATTATAAATCTTTAGTGTAAAAAAATAAAGTTTTGTGCATACATACGTACGAATTTATATACGAATGAACATACTTATATATATATATACATTTAAATTTTTTCTGGCTCATAGTATTCAGATTTAGATAATCTGTTTATCTAAAGATAATTATATTGAAAAAAGTCATTATTTGTTATCTATATCTGTTTATAATTCTATTATCCAGATAACTATCTAGATTATCTGTTTTATAAATATTGTATAATGCAAAATTGTATTATATAATTTAACTATTGTACTATAGATTTGCAAGCAACCCAGAATTGCGCCTTCAATTATTATATAATTTGTGATATCTTAACCTACTCTATCTTTAAACTAAAGTAAACCTGTGTTGCTCTAAAGTATATTGGTCCACTAACAACTTTAATAATACAAATTATACTTGAAATAATGCAAATACAAATTTTATATGTTCCTATAAGTTTATACCAGAAACAGGGCAATATTGAATTTTCGCGTAGTGTATGGTTATATTGCAAATTAAATATTATATATGCACAAAATCCTGCATTTTATTGGATAAATGCAAATAGCAAAGCAAGAGTATTAATATATATCAGATATAGAAATAGAATGAGCTAAATTGATTACATACAATTATTTAATATTAATAAATTTTTAAAATTTAAAGCTTTTGAGATTTGTCTAATTTATAAAATAAGGTAATCTGAAATTAAAGAAACTAAACTTAGCTTGTTAACTTCAGTAGTAATTTTTGGTATTTTTAGCTTAACATATACAGGATTTTGATCTTGATACGCATCTTCAACAAGTTCATAATTAGCCAAAATAGATAGTTGAGCAGTATCTCAAACAAAAACAGTTCTATTACTGCAAAACTACTGCAAGAAATTTTAACCTGACAACACTCTGTTTTGCTTTGTTTTGTTTTACAAGTTGGTTCACCCAATTTTTATTTGCACTCTATAATAGTATTTTATTATATAGTATATTCTATTATATATACAAAGGGCTTCTAGACAATTTATAAAGAATCTTAATTACTATAGCTTAAACCATATGACGTTGTTAATGGTTGGTCTAACTAATACTCTGCAAAAATTTTTATATACTTTAGTGAAGTTTACTTGACATGCACATTTTTAAGATTCTATACGCAAAGTAATTTCTACTAATTTTAAACAAACCTTTGTTACAACCTTGCTTTTAATGAAAATAATATATTATTTAAATGCACATTGCGTTAAATAGCTAAAAAATGGGTTGTTTTTGATAATAGTGGTTACTATCATTAAAAAAGATCAAATACAACTACATTATATATGTGTAATCCAACACAAATACCCTACCCTTATTCTGTGATCATTACTGTGAAAATCGAAAAAGAATATGCATCAAGGACAATAATAGTATAGAATAAATCCTTTTATTATTTTATCGTACAATGTTCATATTCTATACTGTATAAAGTATGTAATAAAAAAATAAAATAAGTATTTACAATACAAGTATATATTCATATATATAAAATAATCTATAATTATTAGGGTATAGACATTTATCAGGTGATTTCCACCTCTTAAGAGGGTACCCCCTCCCCCACCTGATACTAAACTAGCCAATCAAATTCAAGCAAATAATATATACAGACCAGACCCAGTTTGGTTCAAATTTGGTCTGAAGTCTGCATACTGGTCCAAAGATAATATGTTTCTATATATTTCTTGGTGCTGAACAAGTTTACTTAGTGCATAAAGTTAGA
>QKWP01001351.1:0-21782 GCA_003550325.1 Gigaspora rosea | reverse complement strand
TAATTGTAGCCTCTTTCGTAATTGCAAATTGCCTTAAATCTTCTTTGTTAAGTTTTCTTAAAAACGCCATACTGACTTAGATATACCACAGTAACAAAGTTTGAAGTTACACAAAGTGTTCACTGTCTAAGATCACTCTAGTTACCTAATATCTTTAAAGAAGTGGATATAGGATAACAATATACAATTTAAAAATTACACCAAAGCCTGATAAATTGAGAATGCTGTCTTAATATATTAAAAAATCCAGGAATTTTGTGCACTATAACATTTAACATTGGATCACTAATACCTTTAAAAGTTAGTTTACAAAATAATATAGAAAAAGCACTGATAAGGTATTAATTGTAAGATTATATAATGTAAGAACAATAATAATAGATTTTAAGAGGGACAATGAGATATTAAAAGGTAACAATTAAAAAATACAACATTTTTGTAGTAATAAATAAAATTAACCTGAGTATAATAGTAAAAGTAATGAGGTTTTATAATGTAACTTTGTCATAAAGGCTTTGAAAAATCGATTATACTAAAATAATTGAAAAAAATAGAGCTATTTGCTCTAGACATCTGAAAGCCCATAAGACATTCTTTACTTTTATATACAACACGTTTTTATTTGGGTCACCCTATTTCAAATCACATAGATAGCCAGGATGACAATTTTGCATCCGGGTCTAACCTCTAGGCACATTTTAGAGAATTGACTGTTTATAGAGGACCCCGAAATATACATAAATAGGTCAGGTATGAGTTTGCTTATTTTTGAGGTTTTATATACAGATCTTTTCTATTTATAGTAATTTTTTGGTTATTTTTGAAGTTTTTTTTATAGATCTTTCCTTTTTTAGTAACCCAATAATTAACCTAAACTATCTATATATATTTCGGGGGTCCTGTTTATAGTATTCTCTTAATATAGGTTATAGTGAAAAGTTGACGGATTTATTTTTAAGTAAACCTTCCAAAAAAGTATAAATCAACAAAATATTAAATATAACAATGCAAAATTTTAAATGTTTCACCAAAATTAATACTAATTCGCCAAATTTTAAATTTGTACCTTGGTTTAAATTTTAACTAATTTGCTAAAAAAAATATAACCTATATAAGAGATGTTTGAGGTCCTCATAATGTTATTAGTGCTAAATGCATACTCTATATTCTGTAAATGCACATTCTCTTAAATAATATTTTATATCATACTAATATCTTTAAATACATGTAGCCAATCAAATTTTAATATTTAAGATAGGTTATACAGTTTTTAGTAAAAGTTACATAAACTTGATAATCTAATTTTTAAAGCTACAATTTAATTAGCTTTCTTTAAATGCAAACCTCCCTAAATGCACATTATAGGCTTGTCTCTATAAATTGTATTTGTGGAGGTTTGACTATATTATTTTTTGTCATATACTTTTTTAAATTTTAAAATGTTATTGCAGTTTAATTTTAGTGTTTTATTTAGGCAAGTGTTTTATGTTCTTTTTGATTGCTCAGTAACTATTTACTATCTAATTTAATTCTAGAACTGTTGTCTAATTTCAGAATTTGATCTGATATCTGAACTATCAAAATTGATCATCAAATCCATTTAATTCTAAAATATTCTTATCTGAAGTTTTTAAAATTTTTATAATAATGATGCAAAATAAAAAATAGTATAATCGAATGTATATATTATGATCAATTATTGTATATACATGTATGTATGTAATATCTTATAATGAAATAAAATTAGATGAGAATGTTTTGTTTCGTTTTTGAATTTATATCAATTTTGAATTGATATGTCAATTTTTACTAATCATAAAATGATCTAGGTCATTTCACAGACTATGAGCCCATAGCAATATAAAACAACTAATAATAATTACTTATTAATAATCATATTGATATTTGTATTAATTTATGATTAATATTTATAAAGATAATTCTTAATTATAATGTGCTTTATATTTTTTTATTTATTATACAGTATTTGAATCGATCTTTATTGCTTTGTATTACATATTTTCTTTTTCAATACTTTATTAATTCACAAGGATATAGCTATATAATTTATAAAATTCATATCTAAATATACTAAAAAATTCTAATCTTTAGTATAACTTGAAATTCAAGATACAGTACTCCCTTTTTAAACTAATATGCATAGTAGCCAGCTTTTGTATTAGTTTTAAAAGGTTATCAGTTTTGAAATACTAATAATCTACTATATATACAAATATGATTGGCTAAATTTGTTTTATATATATAATTGGTTATACAAAGCTGATTTAAGCCAATCAAATCAATTTATTTTATCTGTTAAATCTGATATTTTATAAATATTTGATTTTTGAGTATCAGTTATTAGGAATAGCAGGTTATTAGATTTGACTTATGGAACAGATATAGTGGCTTAATTTTTTATCAGTTATTACAGGTTATCAGTTTTGACAAAATATAATTTCTTTTAAGGTTCTTGGTATTGTTATAACAGAAGAACTCCTAAGTTGCAAAGTTGTAGATCAGGTTAGAATAGAGTGAAATTTCTTATTTCAATCTCTATTCCATTTTTTAATATAATTAGCATAGCAAATTCAACTTTATAGTAATAAAAATATAGTTTTTAATATTATAATTTTCAGCTAGTATATCACTTTACCTGTAAAATAATTATCAAAATTTGCTAATAATTATAAAATACATTATGTGGTCTACTAATTTTCAAATCAGCTATATCTGAATTCAAATAATATCTACAACAGATTAGAGTTATTCAAAATTTCTAAATTAGACTTTCTTTATAAATATGAAATAGCTTCCAAAAATATAATTTTGAACTTTAATTAAATTAAGTTTAGTTTTAACCATTACTCAAATAATGCCTCTAGATATTATTTTGCATTTATACAGTTTATTATCCATTTCTGGTTTAGCACAACTGCATTGCATAGCCACTTATTATATATTTTGAGTTATTACATTAGCTTTATATTACTTTATATAAGAAAAAAATTACAACCTATTGACCCAAATTATAATCCAGTCAATATCCTAACCCACCTAGGTCATTATTTTCTGACCTGGATCATATTTCTAAAGCACTCTTTAATTTTTTAAGTTTAAAGCAGAAAAATAATAAGGCTAAAAGAATTATACTTTTAAAATAGGTAGCTTGTTTTATTTTTATATATTAATATTTTTTTAAAAGTTCAACTTACTAAACTTCTTAATATTTATACAGTAAATTGCTAGATATTAAATGAAGTTGCAAGTAATTGTGAGGTGTTTAATAGTTTATGAGCTAAATTAGAAAATCTGGTAAAGCCAGATTTGTTTATGTGACTAACAGCCAATAAAATTGTAAATTTTTTATCTTTCAAGTTAGTCTAACAAGACAAAAACAAAAAAAATAAAAAATAGCAAAAAATACAGGAAAATAGTGTCTAAACTGTTTAAGAGCATTTATTAAAAATATTAAGAAGACAATTTTATCTATTAGACATCTTTAACTCTAACTTATAACTAACTTTTACTCTAATTTTAATTAAAAAAATATTGTTATAGTGCTATAGCATTATAGTGCTACTCTATATATAATAAACAAAATTGGTGTAACAAGTAAATCAAAACAATTTTTAACAAAACAAAATAAATTTCTTAGGCTTCACAAAGTTAATTTCTTGGTTTTCATAACATAAAATAAAAATTTAGACCCGGCCACCCAGATTTTTATTTTTTTTTAAAAAAAAATTTTTAGCAATAAAATTCTAAAAAAGTGATCCACAAGGCTTTTGAAAAGCTAATCTTCTTTACATAACTAAGTAAATAGATTTTTTGGTTCTTTATGGTTCTAATAGTGACAAGGCATTAAACTTAGCTTAGAGACCTGGAGATATGACCTTCCAAATTTAGACAATAATCTAAAAACTAGTATAATAAGTTGCATATTCATGCAACCCATCTTATTTGTTTTTTTTTAATTATTATTAACATTAAAAACTTTATTACAGATTTATAATCTATTGTAATGAAATTAAATTTGAATACCAATGCATATGGATAAGGTAGTGTTAAGGTTAAGTTGATTGCATTAGAATTATCATCATTCTCTAATGCAAAAAATTCTGTTATAAACTTTTTCAATAGAAAAAAGAGAAATATATTTTTAGCCCATAGCCCTATAAGAAAAATGGGCCGTAAAGGTACGGGTTGGCTGAGTAAAGGCACGGGTTTTGGTGGCACAGATTAAACCCGTATTTGGTACGTAGGAGGCTTGGATTGGCACAGATTTTTGGCCCATGGTGGACCATATGCCCATACAAAATGGACCGTTAATGGCTCGGGTTTTGCAACACTTTACTAGTCCAAATGGCACGGGACTTGGCCAGGTAATTAACGTGAATTAATGTGTGATAAAAAAAATATATACATACAAGTAGATTATATAAATTTATATCAACAATCAATACAATATAAACAAACTAACAACTGCTTATGTATCAAAATTTTGCAAAGAATTTTTTTGTTAAAACACCTAGAGCATTTTAATTAGTGAAATTATGAGATATCACAATTTTTTTAAAAAAAATCGTATATTGATCTTTTGCTCTTCGTGAAACAAGCCAACATGTACCACCTTCAACATGTATCATTCCGTGAAATGAAGGTGCCATTAGATATGACGTGTCACAACATGCCACCTCCCCCGTACCACTTTTTACCGTGATATTCCGTCAACAGCTCTATATGTACCACTCCGACCGTGCCATTTCGTGGATTCCAGACACAACTCGTACCACACTCCAGACCACTTTTTTTATAGAGTAGGCTTTTAAAAAAAGCCACATTTTTACTTTTTTGATCATAACAATGATCATTGCAGTCTCTACTCGGAACAATTTGAGTTTGACTAATTCTGCTAGTAAAGATGTAAAAACATAACTTAGCATGTTTTTTTAAAACTTTTAACTGGATCTAAAAATAGATTACTCTCTTTCTATTGAACAGCTATATTTGATATTTAAGTTAGTATTAGTACATAAAAAATTTGGCTGCAAATTATTCGTTATTTTGGTGACAACAATATGTCAAAGTTAGTTGTTGCAAATATTTCTACTATGATGATAGATTCTGTTACAGAACTTACATGTTACGTATTCTGTTACTATAGTATGTGATTAAGATCTGGTTAGATTCATTAAAATTTTCTAGGCACTTATGGTACAGCGCAGGCCCAGTATCAGCCTATGTAAGCTCAAAAATAATTTTATTAGTTGTCACTTCATATTGGCAGTCGAGGCATAAAATATAACTAAGTCGATGTTACAAAACCTATTTAGCCTGCTTAGTCAATTAATATTAAAATATCGCACATTTTGAATATTTTGAGCCATTTCGTTGCCTAACTCTTAAAAATATCGCACATTTTGAACATTTTGAGCCATTCCATGCTAATCATGTATGATGTGCATAATACATATACTGCACATGACTCACACATGTTAACGTATATTAAATCATAACAATAAAAGTAAAAATGATTTATCTAATTGTGCATGATGAGCCTGGTGTACGACCAATCAAAGGCACAAATATATTATATTAAAATATTAAGGCACAATTGACCATTAACTCTGAATTAGATTTATGACGTTAAAATAGTAATTGTCATAAATTTTTATGCTTTCCCACGCCAGATTTACAGCAGTAATTGCTGTATATTTCTATTGGCTAATTTTTTTAAAAAAATTGAAATTTAGATTCTTGATTTTTGGACCCGGCCAGGTTATGAAATCCAAGAAATTAATTTTGTATGGCCTTATAGTAAAATTTAGCAAGAAATTTTTTTATTAAAGTTCAAAAAATAGTTTTTTAGACAAAATTTAAAGATATAATTAATTTTTTAAAAATTTTATGTTTTGTTATACAAATCTAATCTATATATTACACCTAATCTAAATTTTAATTAGTTAAAATGCTCTATCACTATAAATTAAATCCCTTAATTAAATAATAAAAAATAGTTAAATAAATCTTGCTTTAACAGTTCTCTAAATTAGTATATTTGAATAAGTATTATTAGAATTTAAACAGGTTAAAGAGAACTATTATTGATGAAGCTAGTTTTTTGGATATATAGTTTTTTTAGATAAATAGTTTTTTAAGCAAAGTAGTTTTTTAAATAAGTTGTTTTTTTAAATGTATATTTTTTTAAACAGGTAGTTTATTTAGACAAGTAATTTTGAATTAAGTCAAAACTAAAGCTATCAAAACTAGAAATAATAAAATTTAAGCAAGTTGGATTAGAACCTAGTATTAACAAAAGAAAGAAAAAAACAAATACTAAACAAATACTTACCGTAGAAATAATTAACTATTAGAAGTTATTTGAATTAAGATATAGTTAAAAAAAATTGTATATAGATTAATTTTAATAAAATAAACTTAAATATACTTGAATACACAATTTAAAATATGAATATATTCATAGTATAATTATAAATTTGTTACTAACACATTCTGCTCTACTTTGCTATAATTATTAATTAAGTTTTCTATAATTAAATATAATTAAATTGAGTCACTACATGATCAATATAAATAAATAAATAAATCAAAATCATTTAACAGGCCTAATAATAAATACAGATTTATTTCTTTATTAAATTACTATAATTAGTTACTATATAAACTTCAAATTTTATATTACAAATCTATGAACTCTAATCATAACAACACTAGTTTATGAATTTAATAATTTAAATAGACAATTACTATTTGTACACAGAGTGTTTGAACACAGAGTGCATAAACCAGCCAATATTCTAAAATTTTGATTATGAAATCTCTTTTTGGCTTCTAACAAAAAATTCCTTGCAAAATTTTGGTATAAACTATATTTTACCCCAATTCCAAATTCACCCTTACCCTAATTATAAAAAAGGGCTTAATTTTTCATTTGTAGAAATTGTTTTGATTGGTATATTACACAAATTTGCAATCACAGAATTAATAAAATTAATACCCGTGTACCATACACCCCATATATAATTAGTAAAAACCACTTAAATATACCAATTAATTAAAAATTTAAAATTAAATTAGGAAATTGATATTTTCACACCCTTTTTTGATATTGCCACACCCCTGTAATCATGTGATGATCAACATACCGATGATATATGCATGTTTATTAAATATCTAGTGACAGGTTATGCATGTTGACGATCACACATCTAACGTGTCAAAGTTCATTAACGTTTGTAGTAAGATCAGATATTAGCAAGATAAATAGTAAATTGTTAAAGAAAACGTTTATTAAAGAGAAATAACCGATTTTGGGCAAAACAAAAGCCTTTTCTGAATTATGCCTGATCTTGAAACCTGATTGGTAATCTATCACACATTCAAGACATGCCATTGCAAAATACATTATCATGCGCCATGCCTTAATCGAATTGCACAACCAAACAATTTTGCTAACTAAATTTTTAAAGTATAATACTAAAAATTATTAAAAAGAATTAATTCTAACTACCAAAAACAGCATCGCTTTGCTTTTAGTAAACCGAATACTTTGGGAGACTTGTGAATTCTTAGTATTTAAACAAACACTGCTTAATAATATACAACCGGGATTAAGTCGTCACCATAAAATTCCAGTATATTTATAAAATTCATAAGCATAGCGATTAGTATATCATTCACATGGTCTTAAAGCAATTTAACCCCAGTTCCCAATTACACATAATATAACTAACAATATAGCATCTATATATAGTGTTTATAGTTTGAAATATGGAGACCCGGATTGAAATTATTATTATATAGCTACTTGAGATATAATAATTTACCCAGGTGACCCGCGTAGACCCGAGTAGAGATTTTCTCAACGGATCCAATCTCTAGCTTGTAATAATATTTTGTAAATCGTCATTATGATGTAATAATGTAATGCAAATGAACATATATAAAGAAAGATCCGCCACGAGCATGAGGGAAATTTATTTTGATTGGCTGTAATCACGAGGATTGTCAATGATCGATGGCTTATTCTGATTGGCCAATATCATTAAATCGCAAAACGCCGTAAGGTACCTTGATTTGTACTGGGTGCATTTTAAAGTCATCAGATGCGGTATTTTCAGTTTTTACTAGTATTAGCAAGAATATGGAAGAACGAAATACAAAAATACGGTAATACTTACAAGTGACCCTCCATATAATAACCCTCCTCAATACGGCATTTTATGGTACTAATCGTTATTACTAAAAAGTATAATTCTTTTTTTTTTTTTTTAACAAAAAAATTTTTATGGATACTTATGTGCTTTTGTTATTACTTGTCTCTCGTTTTTTTTTTTTGCCATCCAACTTATTTTTATTATGAAAAAAATAAAGGTCCCTGTTCTATACAAAATTGTAATAGAAATTCTACTCTTTTTCGAAAAATTACTTCTATTGCATATAATAAAGCACAAAATAAAGGAACATTAGAACAATATGGTGATCTAAAAATCGGGCAAGAAATATGCTATAGTCACTATTTAGATATAGTAGAACCCGATCGTAATAAAAAAAAAAAAAAACCCCTGGTTGAAATAAAAGAAATGAACGTTAATGATAAACCAGTCGCATATTGTAATACCCAAAAGTCTTCTTTCAACAATGGTCTCATATTTGCAGATCAGGTTCAAATCCTAACGAAAGTTCTTTATCAATTGCAACGGGATAGACCCGGTTTTATTGAACTTAGCCCCGTTCATTTTCAATTAATGATAGAAAATGCTGATGCTCGTTTGCATGGGTTTTTTGATCAAATGGTTAAGGCTTTAATTCCCAATGAAAGATCTGCGTACAAAAAAATAGAAGCAAAAAAAACAGTAGTTAGTTTTTGTTATATGATGGCTAATATACGAAATATGTTTGTTAATAGTTTTGAATTAGAGGTTGGTTTGTATCTCTCAGCATCTGGAATATCATCTGCTGCAATTGATACATTACATAATTTGGGTGTTACGGTTTGTAGTAAAACAATCAATAATTACAAAAAAAAACTTGTTCAAGATCATTATCAAAATATTCGAAAATTTTTTACAAACAATGTAATTATTTTTTTATATAATTTAATAATTTATATTGTTATTGTTATATATATATATTAAATAAATTTTTTTTTAGAATAATATTTTATTTGTTTATAATCTGGACGACTATCATAACATACATGAAGAAAGACGTCCTAATGCAACAACATTATCGACAGCCTCACATTTGGCAACATTTATTTGCAAACCCATAAAATTATGTGCACCAATTCCTCTTATTTTTAATAATGTAAATATTCACAATCCACAGAATATTGATGCAAGCAATATTTGTTTTAGATTATTACATCAGTATAGTGGAATCTTTGATATTTCATATGGAACACGAAGATTACAATGGATTGCATCTGGGGATTTAAAATTTGATTTTAATAAAATTGAATTATTAACAGTTCATGTTTATGACGATGCAATAAATGAACGAAAGGAGGAACGATCTACTAAAAATATTCGACTAATTGGGTTCCAAGAGCAAGGTTTACATTCGATGTATGATTACATTAACGCACTTCAAATGATATTAAAAATTAATAAGGATACACAGCATTTAGATAATCATGTAGCACCTATTGTAGCAGACTGGCCAGGCCAGCTTTTTATTCGTAAAGCAATTATGAATTTAAATAATTCTTCTTTTAATATTCCTTCTGAAATCAGTTCATTTATTCTTCTATTAGGGCCATTGCACGTTTCTTTGAATAGTAGAGAGCAAACCGTAATTGTGCATTATTCTTTTTTTAAAAAATTATTTCATTTTGTTTTCAGCAAAAAAAAAAAATTGGCTAAAACTCCGAAACCGTGGCGAATTAACTTACTATTAGAGTTAGCACATGGTGGGTGGTGTAAAGTTAAAGAAAAAATTATGGCAAAATTTGGGTCAAATTGCAAAGATATTGAATACTGCACGCTTTTTGATATCTTGGATAATTTGGTTCCAGCTGTGCTAGAAATATATGCAGTTCTTTTTCGATCTGGCTCATTTAATGAATATTTGGAAACGATATTTCGAATTTGGACGTTTATGTTACGATGGCGACGACATAATTATAACAAAGCGCCGCTTGCATTTTTATCTGATATATTTTATTGGCAAGATACTAACCATCCATTTTTTGAAGCATTTAAACTTTCTTTAGTAAATTTCAATGAATATTATGTCGAGAATTTTCACAGCAAAATTCGTGCACAAACTTCTAAGAATTTTACAGCAGAAAATATTATAAAACAAGCTTATGTAATTGGTATGCATTTCAATAATTTATTTATTTAAAATACTAACTAAATTTACAATTTAGATATGCAAGATAATGAAAACTTGCAGGACGCTTTTATTAAAACAAAACGATATCCCTATACGCCATCACAATTGAATTTTTTAACTGAAAAAACTGGGCTTTTTCTTCTTAATCATTTACAAGAAATTTTTAAAAATCGTGGGAAAAGCAAAATCCATCAAAAAAAAAAATCTGAATACTATTTAGCTACTATGAACGAAGTCGTAGACACCAAATGTTTACCTACAGGTAGAATAAATTAAATTCATATAAGATCAATAAAAATATTTGAAATTAAAAAATAAACTAAATAACTTTTTTTTTAAAAAAAACGTATTTATTACAATAAACCCTAATTACAGGATATAGTTCAAACTTTCCACCTGAACCTAATATGTGTGATGACTGCTATAAGCCTTTAAATGATGGTGAAGTCCTGGTTTGTGGGCACGGCTATCATCATAGCTATTATGCAAGAATGGAATATTGCTGCCGCCATTGTAAAGAATATTTTAAGAAAGGTATTTACTATAACGTTGAAAGTTTCATAAAACGTTTAAAAAAAGGACCTAACACACTTACCAACAAAGAAAAACGAGAACGAGAGCAAGATAAAGAAGAACAGGAATCTGAACAGGATGACGATGTAGCGGAAGAAGTGAAAATAGAGAAATCCAACGCTTTTTAATGGTACTTAATGCTGTTAATGGTTGGTAAATGTAAAAAAAAGAGAAAAATTAGTATTATGAAAACTTGGCCAAACATTCGATCTCATTCGATCTCAAGTTTTCAAACGCAATAAAAAATACTTAAAAACTTGTAGTTTGAACAACGTTAAGCCAATTCGATGCATCACTATTGTATCATATGTGCAATATTTCTTCAAAAGTCGCATTTTTTGTAAATCTATTATAATTTGATTGGCTATTTCTGAATGACGGATGATCGTCATATGATTGTCATGTAACCAATAAAAATAAATTTCTCTCATGCTTCCGCCACGTAAAAGATTTTTTGTGTTTTGCGCAAGTTGTGTTTAATAAAGTCTAATAAAAAAAACATACAACAACTTGATCTAAAACACATCCCTAATAAACTTGGAGACTACACGAGAAATTTTTTCGCTAAACAAAAAATATACTTTATCCAAAACGTACATACCTAATAAACTTGGAAACCTACATAAGATATTTTTTTTTGCGTTTGATAAAGTCTAAACAAAAAACATACTTTATCCGAAACGCATATACCTAATAAATTTGGAGACCTAAATGAGAGAATTTTTTCGCGTTTTGCATAAAATAAGTTGATTAATAGTGTTTGATAAAGTCTAAACCAAAAAAATACTTTATTCAAAGTACACGTACATAATAAACTTAAAACCCCACACAAGAGATTTTTTTGGTTTAAATAAAAAGAAGTTGGTTAGTGGTGTTAGTTGATCAAACAACACACTTGATCTGAAATAAACCTAAGCTTGATGTGTTGAATCTGTGCTTGAACAGTTAAAGGTATGTAGTTTATTACCAGATAAGACTTGAAATCATAAAATGATTAACCAAATTTTTTTTTTCTTTGATGAATTTTAGGTCATCGTAATTTAATGCCTATTCCTGCTCCTCCTATCGGTCAGTTTTCAACTCGAGATTTATTGATAAACCATGTACGAACGTTCAGAGCCTCTAATGGCTATGGTATTTCTATTATAAGGTCAAAAAAGAATAAAGTATACTTAGGCTGTGATCGAGGAGGAACATATAGAAATCGCTTGAATTTAAATGAACAAGCGCGCCAAAGAAACACAAGTTCCAAATTAATTAATTGCCCATTTTTGATGTATGGCACTAAAGGAAAAGACAATATGTGGAATTTATCTATTGGTAATTCAGAGCACAATCATGATCCATCCGAAAGTATTTCAGCTCACCCATCTCTCAGAAGACCAACTGAGCAAGCACAAGATCAAATAAGGGAAATGTCAAATGCAGGTGTCCGTCCACAGGAAATATTATTTTCACTGCATCAAAATGACCCTACAATTTCTGCAACATCAAGGGATATTTACAATGTTCGTAAAAAGATTCAGATAGAAAACTTAAAAGGTCGCACCCCCATTGAAGCACATATGGAAGAGCTTAGAGAGGGCAATTTGAGTATGACTATCAACTTGATGCTGATGGCCATGTAATGCACCTTTTTTTTGCCCATTATAAATCCATTGAACTAGCTCGTACCTACTCTTCTATACTATTGATGGAGTGTACTTACAAAAAAAACAGGTTTAAAATGCCCCTCCTCGATGTTGTTGGTACAACGTGTTTTAACACAACGTTTTTTGTATGCTTCATATTCCTAAGAGATGAAAAAAAAGAAGACTATGAGTGGGCATTGAATCATATATCTCATTTAATTGATGGAATCGAAAAACCAAAGGTCATTATAACAGACCGGGAGTTAGCATTAATGGATGCACTCAAGCATGTATTTCCAGATTCGATTAATATACTCTGTGTATGGCACATATCGAAAAATGTTCTAGCTAGATGTAAGAAACATTTTAATAATGAAGAAGATTGGAATATATTTTTAAGTTGTTGGACAGGTGTAATAAAAGCAAAAATGGAAGAAGATTTTGAAAAACAATAGGAAGAATTATGTACACAGTATAATGAGAATCCATCGATCAATTATCTTAAAGATACATGGCTACTATTCAAAGATAAATTCATTAGTGCATGGGTCGATCGGCATCTCCATTTGGACAATACTGCAACATCTCGCGTGGAGGGCGCACATGCAGTATTGAAAAGGTGCTTAAATGTTTCGACTGGTAACCTACATATGGTGCATCAAAAAATCTCATTGTTATTAGAAAATCAACACAATGAAATTAAAGCCTTAATTGCAAAGGATAAAACCTGTATTCCTTATGCACAGAATACTTCATTTTATAGTAGATTAATTTTCAAAGTTTCTTCACTTGCTTTATCAAAAGTGCATGAGCAATTTCTTAAAGCTTCATCTGCAACGTATGACAGCCACCTTGAACCGTGTAGTGGTGTCTTTAGTATATACATGGGTCTTCCATGCGCACATATCATCCAAAAACGCCTTGAAATGAATCAATCTCTAAATCTTAGTGATATTCATCACCATTGGTGAATCGAAGGACATCAATTGCTACTACAAAATCAATCAGAAAATCTGCAGCACCCATTATCACAACTAATGAATGAACTCACACATAAGTATGATTCTTGGGTTGTTCCCCAGCAAATGGCAGCTCAGAATAAACTTGTTGAATTAATTAGTGAACCACCTGTACCTTTGTTAGATCCCGAAGTTCAACAAACCAGGGGATTTCTGGTTGGTTCACAGAATAAGAAGGCTCAAGCTTTCATCAAGAGAGATCTGTTGGCTTTTGAGCTGGAAGAAATGAGTATAAGCGGAAGAAGATGTAGTGTGTGTAAAAAAACTGGACACAACAGTCGAACGTGTAATTACACAATGCAAGGTGTAACAGAAATTTGATTATCATGCATTTTATGTTATGTACAGTATGTTAATTATTCAAAGGTATATATTAGTATATCCTACATACTAATGCATATTAGATACTAGTCGATTGGAGCTTTTTTTTGAAAATAATGTTTCATTTGAGAAGAACCTTGTTAAATTGAATAAAGTATTAACGTGTGATATACTGTACTATAAGAAAATAAATCTAGAAAACATATTGCCTTTAATTCCTGAGCGCAATTCTCCAATTCTTATCTACTTGCTGTGTTTCTGTCTTTGTTCCTTGTTTATCGCTAGTAATAACGATTTTACTAAAGTTCAAAGGTGTCGGGCATTAGAATGGAAAATGGTTCAATAGTACTGTGTTCGGCACTTGCAAAAAATCTTCAAAATATTACTGTTACAATCAAAAATCTACACCTTAAATTAGCAGTAGATAATCGAGGTAGAACCGTCCCAAGCACCCTGAGTTTGTAGATTGTTACACAATTGATTTAAAATTTTTTTATACTTCTTTCGGAAGCTCAGGTAGATTATCTCTGTAAAACTTGAAGTTTTCCTGCCATACTATATGAATATGAATCATTCGACCTTCACATTATATTTTATATACAGAAGGTATAAGTAATTAGCCAACACTACATTGAGTCTATTGTGCAAAAAAAGGATAAAAAAGCTTAAAATAACGATTTAGAGAAGTATATATGATCTTTTTTACATGCGTTATATAGAATTTTTTTTAAAAAAAGTTAGTATTAATTTCTTTTTTTTTGTTTTTGTTATAAGAGTTTTAGGCTGTAGTAAGAGATTTATAGGTATAATATTAATAAGATGTGTACAGCAAAATTTTAAATACTTAAAGGTCTCTTTAATCGAATAAGAGTATGTGGTACTGTACTATGAAACATTCACGTTTATTATAATCGAATATAGAGATTATTAAAGTTTTTAAATAACGATGATTATACCTTAATATAGAATATATAGTTTAAAATGATTGAAATCAATAAAGATATGATTCTCTACATATAATAATATTCAGTGATATTTACTTTGATTTTTGTTCATTTCGTTGCTTAATTTTTTTTAAAATTAATTTATTTTGATTGGCTGGTTAGCATGTGACAATCATCCAATATTTGTTCATATTTGGGGCGGTCTTATCTGTTAAGTAGATAATCAATTGATTTCATTTGGTATATCAGTATGTTGATCATCACATGATTACAGGGGTGTGGCAAATCAAAAAAGGGTGTGGAAATATCAATTTCCTTAAATTATTGAATAAACTTAAATAACTTATATAAATAATTTTTATACTTATTTACTAAATCAATAAAAGTTTAATAAATTCAAATAGTTTAATAATCTCTAATTAATTAAAATAAATGTTACTATTAGGCAATAAAAATTAATCAATTGGTTTTTATAATCTGGTTAGATCAAAATTTGAAAATCTCAAAAAATTTTTTATAAGTTTTAATAACTGGTTGGAATTTTAAAAAAAAATTTATATAAATTTTATAAAATTTTATATTTGAAATTTAAAAAAAAAGCTGTCCAGCTAGGTCAGTTAAAAAGATACATGTTATGAAAACCAATTAAATAAATTTGTATGGCCTTAGTTATTGCAATGCACTATAAATTTAGATAAATAGATTAACTTAATAAGTAATTTGTGCAATAAATATCAAAACTGGTTCAAAAGTACCTTTTTACAAACAAAAATAATATAAAAACATCAAATTAACCAGTAATATACATATTATACAATAGATTTTTAATTTTTACTCTATATCTATAATGTATTAACTTTTCAAAGATGCATTTTGTTAAAAGCTCTCACTCTGATACCCTTAAAAATACTTTTTAATCTAAAAAGCTACTAATTTGAAAAAAATCAGACAGAAGTAGATGAGATAATTGCCTATATTTAAAGATATGGTAATTTATAAGAGAAGTTCATTTTTTTTATATTTTATACTATTTGATTCATAGAAAGCTTAGCAATAATTTTGTTAAGAAATACTATGTATTGAAACTAAAATTTTTGGGAAAATTTTTAAAAATATAATTTTATTAATTTGTATAATTTGCAAATATTATATAATAAAATTTTAGATATAACTAATCATTTAACTGATATGGACTTTTCTACAAGTCTATTAGAACTGTTTTTATAAAGATATTTGAAAAGAAGTTATGACAAATTTATTGTATAGAAAAAAACTATTAGTATTAAAGAAAAGAACAAAAGAATTATAAAACAGAAAAAGAAATAAGCTCTAAGTAACAATACAGGTTCAAGTAAAATATGCAAAAAGAAGGTATTTAAATTCCATACTAATTGCAAACAAACTCCAATAGACAAGAGTGAATTGCAGCAAACAATATTTTTCTAATAATTAAGGAGTTTATATAAACTGGTAGAAAACCCTACTGGATTAGTTCTTGACAGTTTTGACATTAAGATCTAACTTCCATTAACTGGTGTGACAGGTTGTATTTAAGTACTTACAAAAGCAATTAAGTAAATGTTAGGCTTATATAATAAAGGGTATAATGTAAATTTACAAGATTATAATTTAATCTATTACTCGCCAATTAATTTAAAAGATAAACTTGAAAGTCTACAACCTCATTTTCTCTTTGCAGCCCTCAAAATTATTTTTATAGATTTCAAGTTTATATAGTACATTTAATTTTATTATTTCAATCTTCACCTATAATTATTCTAATTAAAAAAGATGACATATTACCTTTTCTTATTCATTTTATTTTTTATTCCAATTAACTATTTATCAATATAGTCGTTGATAATTTTACAATCATTTTGCCATGAGTTCATGACATATCAAATTACTATGGAAATGAAACAATTTGGCACATGTATTTAAGAAATATCATAGATAAGCAGATTTGTTAAGAGTTAAAATTATTTAGCTGCACAAAATTTTCTTTATACTGTTAGTTTAAGCTAAATGGTATAAACTGTTAGGCGCATTAAACGATTAATTGTTAAAAAAAAAACTTTTTTCCTAGGCGGTTTCAATTTTTGATTGTAATATATATATATATATATATATATAAAATTAAAATTAAATAAAAACTTTTAATAAAATAATCTAAAAAAAAATACGAATAAAAAAAATTAATTTAAGCACGGACATTTGGAAGTGCCTAACTACTAGTACTGTATAAGATTTTGCGGACGCACTTCACTTAACTTGCTATAGAACCGTTCCTGGTAAAGCATTCAAGTCAACTCTAAATATCTCAGATACTCTAGATTTCGATTTTATCTTTAAGAATTACTCAAAAAACTTTGCTGTTTCAATCTATAAAGGTAAAGCTTATATTGCCAAACCTATCACCTTTGGATTTAGATCAACAAACTACTCTAATATAAAACTCTGATATATATTTAATTTATTTCGCACTTTAACATACTACTAAAAATTAAATTATTTTATTAATATCAGATACTACTAAAAATTAATTATTTCGTTAATATACTACTAAGAATTAAATTATTTCTATGTTAACATACTTAATATACAAATAAAAATTATTTCGTGCTTTAATGTATTATAATAATATTATCGGTTCGTTCGGCTTTATTAATAATTGGTTTTTATAATAGTCAAATATACAGGCTAAATAAAGCTAATATAATTGTTGAGAAAATACATGTGACATTGATATGATACAAACTATGTGAAATTATGCGATTTAATGTGATTTGGTTAATAATCACTTAACGCTAAATAACACAATTTTCGTGTACCTGGGTTGTGCTAATAATAATCCGTACTGTCACTTGAACCCGATAAACCAGGATAACTAATTTCGTCAAAAGTTTCGTCAATTATCAGTAGTTTCGTCAATATTCAAGGTTTATCAAAAGAAATCATTGACGAAATCACTTCGTCATTGTAAAATAGACTCGTCAGGCAACATAAGAATTAGAATCCATTTACACTAATATTAGAAGTTGATTGCATCAGACTTTAATTTAATGCGTATTTTCCTCATACTTCTCTGTCTGTCTGCATGATAAAACAAAAAACCAAAAAAAAAATTGTTATGGAAATTAATAAATTATGAACTATTTACTCAGAAAAATTGTCAACGAACTCGATCCCGACACGATGGATTTATTAATATCACGTGGTTCAAAAATACTTAATTGGTTTGCGTGTGTTGTAAACGTTTCGAACATTAATAAGTCTGTTTACCCAGTAATAAACAAGATAAATAATAATTTATTCGAATTGTGAAATCACCATGATTTATGGCAAGAAACGAATTGTCCATAGTTAGGTTGATAATAAATACATATACAAGAAGAATATAAATTTGATATTGATATTAACGGTAAATAAATTAATTGTAGTAATAAGAATAATAAATATCCTATTAAACTGTTTAGAATTCTAAATTTAAAATAGCTATGATATCGATTTAGAAAAAATTATAGTACCAACTACTTTGGGAAAAAAAACCATTTTCGGATTATTTTAATTTTAACTTTTTACAAATATCATTACATTTATGATTTGCCAAAAAACATTTCTCGATTCCTCTCTTTCCGAGATTAGTAACTCCAAATCTTAGTACATCAATACAATGTATGGCTGGATCTGTTAATAAGAACTCATCATCTAGATCAACACCTTGTAAATCGTAAACCACCAAATATCCTTCAGTATATTTATACGTGAAATGTGCAAATGCCTCAAGGATAGAATGAAATTCTGTTATTATACCACTATTAACATTAAATCGTTTAAACTCTGCATTACTGATATACTTTTCTACAGAGTAATAAGTATCTGAGTCTGTTTTATCACGTAAGACTTTCACATCGATAAATGTAACTTTCTTATTGATACCAACTCGTTTTGCAGCTATATTGAATTTTGTTGAAAGGAAAGAAGCAACGCTAGAGATTTCCACGGATTCCAAGTATAATTCTACAGAGCCTATTTTAACATCATGATACTCTTTTATGACTAATTTATCGGTTTTATCGGTTTGTTCGAGACTAGTATCAATAGCAAAATAAGCATATCGTTCAGAACCAACAGAGAATGGTCCCGGAGCAAGTTTAAAAGAAATGTTTTTAACAGTAAAATTTGTATTAATAAAATAACATTCATCCTTAATTTCATCTAGACTTGTAGGCAAAACATAACTTAAAAGTTCACCAGTTTTTTCTGAAATAGTAGTCCAATCTGGTTCATCTGGATTAATTTCAAGCTTTTTTCGTCGCAAAGAGTAAATACTCTTTGAGGTTTTTAAAGTAGTTAATGCAATAGATGTTAAAATGGCAGAACAGGTAGCTTTAAAAAATTTGTTTATTAATAATGCAGGGTCGCCTCCCGTAGCTTCAAGATCAAATATAGGAAATTCACCAATTATTTCACGAAATACATTAAGCATTATATCTGTAGAATCATTAATCTTTCCAAAATGATATAAAATTTTTTTTTCTTGCATTTTCTCTAACACACTCTCAGCAGTTAGACCATTTGGATCACCTTTCGGGTATCTATCAAATTTGTCATATACTATTGATCCGTTAGTAGTATAACGACGACCATGTGGTGGAGCATCACCAATATGAATAAGAATGCGAGTAGCATTACTCCAAGTCATATTTGTTACCGCAGCATTAAGACCACCTAGAACATCTTCTGGAAAATCACCACCACCCATAGCGGCCACTTTATTGGTTATATATGATTTAAATTTCTTATATGAGGAAGTAAAATTTAAAATTTGTAAACGATTACGACCATCAGAATGATCACGATAACCACAGAAACCAATCCAAAATTTAATATTTGAATTATTACGATTTACATAACTAGCAACTTTTAATATATGCTCTTTCGCTGCTGTAATATATTCATACATTGAACAAGTGCAATCTAGAACGAAACAAAGATCAACATTCATTGAATCTTCAATATTAATAATTGCTTTTGAGACTTCATCTTCTCTGTTTTTTCGTAAACATGAGACTCTATCAGTTAATGCTAATGTATTATTAACTTCGCCTGATTCATCTTCATAACGTTTGAGACGCTCTTCTAAGAGTTTTGTGTTGCCCACAAGAGCTCTTCCAGAATTACAACTAGTAATGGATGAGAAACTCAAAGAATCATCAAAATAAAAATTATCTGTGAAAGAATTATCTTTTCTCGATTTATTCTTTTTTTTAAACCATAACATAGGCATGATTTTTTGTAAAAGAGGTCTGTTCTCAAAATGAGGTATCTTATGATTGTTATATGCCAAGACTTTGTACAACGTACAATATTATTTAATTTAGCACTAACAGGTTTTTCACTGAACGAGGTGTAACCAAAGTGTTACCAAAAAATTGTTGCCAACTTGTTCCACAATATATATTTAAGTACATATGTACTTTTTTTTAGCCACATTTTAAACCATTTAAGGAATTTATTTTTAAGTATGTACATACGTACATACGTACATACAGTAAAATTTCACGTTCAAAAAATTTCGCTTAAAAAGTAAAATTACGCGATTACATGTGTTACATTGTATTTAACTATTAAAATAAGATTTTTGAATTCATTCTATATAAATTTAAAAAACTTTTTTTAATGCATTGCAAAGCCACATCTCTTGGCATCGAAGATCGAGCCGATCCTATTGGTTACTAACTACTAAAGTTGTTTAATGATATGATTGAGGAGAACTTAAATCGATAAGCCTCCGATTGTGAACAAAGAAATGAGAAGTTTGTCTGATTGGCTAGTGTAAATAATTATCCGTGCAACTTATACGTTTTAAAGTACTTTTTTAAGAACATGACGTTTCATTGGTAAAAATTCACTGCAAACACCGTTAATAACTTTAAAAAACGTCTTCGTTTACTATGCAAAACAAAACTTTACTTAGAAGACAAAATATATCACCATTTATTGATTCATATCAATTATATTGAGAATAAAGGTAACTGTGAACGTTTTCATTCAAGACTGCTTTATTACGTTAAGTTTGAATCAGCTTTTGTTACTAAATGTTGAATTTGAATAAGAACAAGGTTTTTTTTAGGATAAGGTCGAGTTCAATACTTGAATATGTTAGGTTCTTGCATTTGGTTTGGGCCCGTCAACTGTATTAAGTTTCGGCTTATATAGATTGTAGATTGTATTAATGTGTTTAATAAATACTATTTTTACCCGCTTTACGTGTTTCTATTTGTTCTATATATATTTGTGACAAATCAAATCTTTTATAAATACATTAATTTATAAATTTCATACGAAATTTCATCATTTTCTAGTAATATTTAAGCGAAGAATTTCTTTAAAAATTATCACGGGTGATCACGGGAGGATCAATAATAGTGTAATATATGACACAGCAGATTATCCCGATAACAAATTAAAGGGTTTCACATCCGCGTTTTTTTTTTTTTTTTTTAATGTGTACAATTCGGAGAACTAAATTCGATCTTTAATTTTAATCCCTTCTTTCCTTTCGAGAGTTATTTTCATTCAGAGCTTTCAACCTTCACTAAGGGCACCCTATCCAATTTTTCACGCCGATCCTTTCACCGGATCTTACCCCAATAAGGGCTAGTAATAAAATTAAAAATTTTTTAAGTGTAACGGTTAATAACCAACAGGAGGATTTAATAACCGTCAATGAAAGTAGTAACCATTAGAGAGGCTAATGTATCGAATAGCGTGTACAGGGTATCACATAAAATTACCCGGAAGATCATCTTCCAAATTCGCACAAATTGGACCATGAAGAAAACCGAACATCGGAAACTTGAAAATCGAATTGTAACACTAATCTGGCTGGTACAGAAATCGGCGTAACTACCGAAAAACAATCA